>ML788537.1:416999-451315 GCA_009831015.1 Picea engelmannii | reverse complement strand
TTCAGGTTTCTTGACATCATCTGGCGGCGTTGTCTCGCATATTCAAAGCACTGCCTCACAATGCTCAGTGTCTGGTTGTGAGTATCAAAATCGTTGCTCACATTCAAACCATTCTTCCCATCACCGAGACCTACAACATAATTTTCTATACAATGAACAAAATCCGTCCCGGCTCTCGTAGCAGCCCTTCTTGTCAGATTCCGCAGGTCTATGGACGCTGTCTGAACTTCTTTCTTGTGCGTTAATACCACCACAAATTGAAGCGCTGCAAGGCATCAATGTCCTTAATAATATTTTTATCGAATTCCAAAAACTGAGGCCAACTTACTTATTGTTTTTAATGATCCACATGTGGAGAATACTATTTCAACTATCAGAACGATAAAATTTCCTCAAAATTTTTTAAATCTTTTCATTATCATACAGTTTTGCATTTCATAAGAAGAGTATTATTTCATATCAATGAGAGTAACAAAATGAATTCTCTTTCATCAAGTGAGTTTCAAATATTGGCATGGATTAAATTAGGATTAAATTAGTTTAAATGTAGATATTTTTATTAAAAAATTTTTGCTAATTTATCTATAATTTGTGGGATCGTATTAGATCTGAGATACAATAACCTTTAACATGGTTAGATTTTTTTGTTAACATTAAAAAATGTCTTAACAACACACTCTATCATTTAAAAGACTAACATAAACATTTCCATTATTAAAAAAAAAAATCATTTCAAATAAATTGGATTGGATTTAATTACTGTGTAATCCTTTGAATTAAATGGATCTATATTGATTACAAAAATCTCCATAAAAATATCTCTATATTTGTAAACTAATGACGAAAAGAAATGGTTCGAGTACCTTCTTCCCGTATAATTCTCACCAAATCTGGCATTCGATCCCAAGCAGGCCGTCCCATGTGACATTCCTCTGCTTTTATCACCAATATCACACACTCAGGCACTGTTTGAACGCTCCTCCGCTTCGAAGGATCTCTTAATTCTGATGCAGTCTTTTCAATTACTGTATTTCGACCTCTTAAAACGTTTCTGATTGCATTATCATCGATATCGTCCGAGGTTGAGAAACACGGAGTGTCGATAACGTTCATCAAATATTTTGGGTATAATTTCTTAAGCTTATTCTTCACTTTAAGCACTCTCTGTGCAGTAACCCTAGTTTTGGTAGTAGACCCGGTCTGTGCTCGCATTCTCAATGGACCTTCCTCCTTGTAAAGGACTCTGATCATAGTATTCACAAAGGAACTCCGACCATGGTTCTCAAATCCAAGAACCAGAACTGTGACAACAGGTTGGGAAGTCGAGGAAAGTCTTGCGGCTGCATCCCCTATTTGCTTATATTGTTCTTCTAAAATGCGATCCCTCGACACCTTATTGTAAGCGAAGTAAGCAGCTGCTGCAGCGGCGGTTGTTCCTAACATCGGGATTATCACATTCATTTTTTTTATCTCGACTTTTTTTCGCAGTCCAGCCAATTGAGATTCAGGCTTCAACAAACTATAACAAATAGCGGATTGGGTATTGGATTGCGAGACATTATTGATGGGATACATCGATTCTTACTGTTTTCTCATTATAATTAACAGAATAGATTCCAATATTCCAAAGAAAAAGTGATGACATTGATGACCAGAGCTATTTATTCCCGTTACTTCTGCATGAAGTATGCATATTGGACATTACCCAAGCTTACTAATCGATCTGTCTGAAGAATATGTTTCAATCGTCAATATATGTACAGAAAATGAGAAGGAGAGAGCTTGCGTTCTGTAGATTTAAGTGATCCGCGCTTTGTGAAGCTAAAACGACGTTAGAGTTTTTTCTGCGTCTGGTCGAATGTTGATGCCCAGATTTCGACCGCAAGCAAGATCTAAGATCCGCTTTGTTTAGGGTAAGTGTGAGCAAAGTCATCACAGACAAAGACGTGAAGTTTAAGTAATGGAAATCAAAATGAAATTCGAATAACTCGGCATAGATAGGCGTATCTTTCAATCGCATTGTTTTAAAATTCTACATAAAACAATAAGATGAAAGTTTCAATTGCATTGTTTTCAACTTTTACTTAAAATCAATACTTAGCGAAACTCAAACGCAATCATTCCTTGCCGGGTACGTATGCTTTAATCCGTCTGGTGTGGTTTTTTCCTGAGGTAAAGTTCAGATTTTTTAATTCGTTTCTAGAAAATTCGATGAATTGATTCGTTTTAAAATGGGCCTTAAATTGAGAGAGCAATATATTTTTGGTAAAGTTTTCATTGTGATTTGCAGAAAAAAATTATCGAATTTGGGTAGAATTCTTGTGGGATAAGAGACATTGTGAATCATGTTCATTGAGAATATACATATACAACTTAGATAAATGTTTAAAGTCAATAATATTAATCAATTAAATTAAAACACATAAAATAAAAATTCATAAATTAAAAATAAAAAACTAATTAAATTGAAACAAACAAAATAAGAATTCATAAAATTAAAAAAATTAGTAATAATAAAATATATAATCATAAAAGAAACAAGTATAATTTCCTTTGGTAAGAGGTGGAATAGAAGTAGCATTAGGTGTTATAATGGGGTTAAGGTTAGATGTTACTTGAAGCATGATTCCATTGTTATAATCTAAATGATGACTTAGAAGCATTTAGCATCAGTCTAAGTTTGTCTTCTTATATTTCACCAACTCATCATTTTAGGTGGTATAGTTTTTCTTGAAAAATGGTGATGAGTTAACCTATATTCATGATAACATGAATAATGAGTATCCTCAACATAGTTATGATAGATTTTGCCACAAATATAAATATTAACCACAAATAAACTTATAATTCCATTTCTTTTTAACCCTAAACTAAAATAAATTTATCATAATTTTAACTTTATTTTTATTAATACTAAAATTTTCTCTCTTATATCAAAATAATAAAATTAATTTATTTTCTTTTCTTATTGAAAACTAACTTCTTCTAATTTCCCATTGGATTCATTAATTACTCCCCTCACTTATATTCAATACATAGCTTAGCAATAAAGAAGTTATATATATATAATTCATTAGTTATTGAATACCCTCTCATTTATATTCAATATATGATTTAGTAAAAAAAAATTGAGAAAGATATATATGTGTGTTTTATTTTTATATATGAAATATATTTTATTTTTTTATATTTATGAATATGTATTTTTCAAAGTAAAAGAAAAAAATATTTAAATTTAAGAAAGCAAATATAAATACAAAGAATATTTAATATTTTAGTTAATATAATTTAACATTAATTTTAAAAAGTAAACATATAAATGAAAATTTTCATACAAAACTCTCTATATATATAATTAAAAAAAAAATTAATTAAAAAATGTAATATATAATTAAAATGTTTTTTAATTAAAAAATGTATTATGAAAAGATTTAATAAAAAAAAAAAAAAAAATAGTATAGCATTATCTCACAAACAAACCTGTTATACTGTAAGTATAATAAATTAATATTTTTTTTGTCATTTTTTCATATTAAGATAAATCAAAAATTATTTTTATTTAATAAAATTATAAATTATAAATATACAAATTGCATAATTTAACCATAATTTAACTTTTCCAAATTATTGATTCCATTTGTAAAACAAAATTTAAAAAAAAAAAAAATAAGAATAATAATTTAACAATAATTCAACTTTTCCAAATTATTGAATCCATTTGTAAAATAAAATTTACCATTACAAACAAAACTTGAAAGAATAAGTAGAAAAAAGACCAAATCATTAGGTTGTTATCCTAATATTTTATTAACACTACACTAATGGCTAGCTCGTGTGAATGGTGAATTGATATTTGACCATGCGCATTTCACTAAAGCATGTGTCGTCATAAGTGCTACTTTGTTACTTGATGGAAAAAGAAAACCATTATGTTGATGGCTTCCTTCATCACATATTCTTAAGGTAGTTAAAATTCAGGGATGAGATTAAATATATTTACATATTCTTAAGGTAGTTAAAATTCAGGGATGAGATTAAATATATTTAACTTATTCTTAAGGTAGTTAAAACTCACGGATGAGATCAAATATATTTAACTTAGTGTGATATTGCATTTTTTTACCCTATAACAAACAGTTTTAAGGGTTTAGGGTGGTTTTGTTGTGGCAAGGGTGTATGGTGCCTTTGAAGTGACTAGTTAATATGCATACGATATCATGTACAATGTTATAATAGGGTAGAAATAGTTTCACCTTTAAGTGCATGAAAGGATTTCACTACTAAGTATATGAAGGTGTACATACCTTACCCCTTTCATATTTGAACCAATGACTCTTCAAGAAAAAAAAACATGTTCATAACCATTAAGTCAACTCATGTTATTTAGTCTTTTCAATCTAATATTATTGCCTCCCATTTTGTTGAAATGTTTGGGTTTCACATTCAAAATTATCAATACCATCTAGACAATACCTTATTCACTCAACATGCTAAGTAAGGTAAATTTGTGGCTCTTATTTTGTTAAAGTTAATATGTTTATATTTAAAATGTATTCCTCTTATTTATCAATGTGAGAATTTGTGTGTGACTAAGTGATTCTATTAGGGGAGGCGGAAGGAGAGGCGAGTGATTTTGGCGCCCATGGCGTTTTTTGAAACTGGTTCTGAATATGCAACACACCAAAGTCTGCAACCTGACCAGATGTTCCTCCGAATCTCTTCAACTGCGGTAACCTTCTGGTAGTTGCTTTCTCTCGTTCCATTTTGATCGGACTTTCTCACTGGCGCCTCTCGGTTGGTATCATCCGACCCACCTTGGTTTTCCATCTTTCACTCGCTTTTTGTCTCTTTTGCATGCTGAGTGGTCGACATAGTCTATCGGGCTGTTTTTTTTTTTTAATCCCAGGCTTACCTGCTATCTCTCTTGTCTTTTTCCCTGTCCTCTTCTGACTACTGATCGGTGCGGAGTGACTCCCGTTTCACCTTTTATGTCTGCTATACCTACATCCTCGCTGGATCGGTCAGATTCCACACCGACTGAGCTCCCTGTCCTCGTTTTTCGTCCCCTCCATTTTGTATTCTTTTGATTTTTCCCATGGACTCAAAGGAACCTTCTATATCTGCTGAGAACCTGGGGGACCCTTGGGACCACCCAGAGGTCCTGGCATCGATAGATGAACTTTGTTCAAAACATTTTCATTCTATTAAGACTGCTGGCGCACCTCCTCCATCATATTCTAGCCCCTTTATCCCATCTTACTCTGCTTCACCATCACTTCTGTCGGCTACTTCCCCAAAAAAACCTCCCACCCCAGTCCCTTGTGGAAAAGCCTCTTCCAGTCTCACCTCAACCAGGTTCTGCTAAGTTCAACACAGGTTCCCAGAAGTTTTGTCCACCTTCAGATTACAAGTCTTTGCAGCACTCGACCTCTTATAAGAAGCTTGGATCACAGAAACGGTCACAAAAAGTTTGGAAACCCAAGCGAAGGCACCCCAAACTAGTGCTTGGAATGGATATCGGGCTTCCTGAAGCTTGCAATTTATCCCTGTGTGCCTTAGTTGGTCGATTAGCCTACAAGCTAAACTGCAAGCAGAAGTTAGAAGACTGGATGGAGATAACTTGGAAACCTATTCTCGGGTACCTTCCTAAGTATTACCTGTTACAACATGGTTGGCTAGGATTTGTTTTTAAGACTCCAGCTGACTCTACTTTGATCCTGGGAGACTTTTGGCCCATCGATGGGGGAAGTCTCATGCTAAAACGTTGGAGACTTGGCTTTAACCCTGCCACTGAATTCTTTGGTCTTCGACATCTCTGGGTACTCCTCCCAGGTCTCCCGCTTCAACTTTGGAACCTGCAAGCTCTTGAACGGATTGGAGCATCCTTAGGGCGTTTTCTCAAAATAGATTCAAATCTTCTTGAGGCAGAGGATAGAAGATTAGCGAGGATTTATGTGGAGTTAAACATACAGGCTGGACTTCCTGAAGTTTTGGAGATAGACTGGCGCGGACAACTAATCTCTCAGAGATTGGACTTTCTAGGCATACCTTTCCGCTGCTCTTTCTGCCGTAGAACAGGACACTTGAGAAGAGACTGTTCCAAGTTCCCTCCTCCTGAGGAGATTTTGGACCCTGCTGAAGAGGGAAATTTCAATGGCTATATCTCATCACCAAATCAACCAGCTGATGTGCCTCTCTACCAAATTGATGACATTGCTCTGGAGGATGATTTAGTGAGTAAAATTCAATCTCTCTGCCCTTCTCTTTACAGCACCTTCTCGGCCTCGGACAGGCTTTTCATTTCTGAACACACTGATCTCATTTTGCCTCCAACCTCCACGACTTCCCCAACAGATCTTCCTATTGATCCTCTCGTTCCGGACTCCATCCATCCTTCTGCTACAATACCTTCTCCAGTGCAGGTTCCCCTTGCTTCTCTACCCACACCGACTTCTCATTTACTGTCTGAAACCGATCCCTTCAACGCTTTAGATGTCTCACATGATCCTAACTCCCTTGCCGGATTTTCTGAACCTCCCCTCTCGGATACACAACTGGATTCTATTATTCGGGATTTGCCCTCTGAATCCTCCCTTCCCTTTGAATCTCTCCCGCTCCATACTTATCAAGGTAAATCTACAGTGTTAGGATCCGGGAGTCATGTTGATCGCCCATCTTCCTCAAGACTTTTACCTTTTACAGCCCAAGACCCGACCTAGTCAAGAGGAGTAGGCCAGAAACTCTCTCCATTAAAAACACGTAGTGCACGAAAGAAGACTTTGACTGGCTCGTCTTCAGCGGTTTCTTCCATTCCTGTTCCAACTCAAGGGGCGCTTAGAGGCCTTAAAGCCCTTGCAAGAGGGAAATCATGATCTTGCTTTCCATCAACATCAGAGGGGTCAGAGGACCCCTGAAACAAGCCTCCTTGAAAAGAATCATAGATCAGACTCAGCCTTCTCTCATTTTCCTTCAAGAAACTCTTGTTGATGCTTCAGTGGCTAGAGATTTCATGCATTTACTTCCCCCGAGCTAGTTGTCCTGTGCGGCAAGTTCAGTGGGAACTTCGGGAGGACTTCTGGCCACTTGGGACCCAGCATTTTTCAACCTCTCCCCGATGCTCAGTCCTGGGGGTATCTTACTTACCGAGATCAGTCTGGAACTAAATCGACCTATCAACCTGCTAAACGTTTACGGCCCTTGCACTGGACGCAAGGAATTCTGGCAGAGGCTAGACGATCTGGGGCTTCTGGTGGCTGAGAACCTCATTCTCGCCGGGGATCTTAATCTAACTACCAGCAATTTTGAAATTTGGGGCAACTCGGCTTTGCCGGATCCACTTTCTAGTTTCTTTCAACAGATTTTTTACAAAAATGCTCTGATTGATATCAAACCCCCTGAGCTTCTGCCAACCTGGAGGAACGGAAGACAAGGGTCTGCGCATATTTCTAAGCGACTTGATCACTTTTTGGTTGCTGAGAGTCTTCTCCTTCCGACTTATAGCAGCCGCGCATGGGTTAAACTCCCCTTCTTATCAGACCATACACCGATTTGCCTTCAATTAGGGGAAGGTCGTGGAGCAAAGGGTTATCCCTTTAAATTTAATTCTCAATGGTTGAAGGAACCTTCCTTCATAAATCTGGTTAAATCTGTTTGGTCAGACTTCTCACACGTCATTCCTGGAGATCCTCAAGGGAATTTGTTCAGAAAACTCTGTGCCTTAAAATCTCTCTCAATTCAATGGCTAAAGGATAAAAAAGACAGAGATCAAGCCAAGCATATCAGCATTGAATTTGAACTGAATTTACTTTCAAAACAAAATCTTCAGATGCCTAATTGTGTGGACTTAGATCACAGGATTCGATCTCTAGAAGACGCCCATAGAAATCTTCTTCGTGAGGAGGAGGAGCGATGGCGTTTAAAGAGTAGGATGTTGTGGTTGGCGGGAGGTGACAAAAATACAGCTTACTTTCATAGAGTTGCATGCGCCCGTAGATCAAGAAAGCATATATGGGAAATCGAAGATGATTCTGGCAATCTTCTCCATTCCCAGACAGAGATCAAATCGGCGGCTTACTCTCACTTCAAATCTTTTTTCCAAGCCCCCCCAACTCCTTCTCTTGCAGCACAGACAGCTACTACTATTTTATTTCCAAAATTGATTACTCCAGAGGAAGCAAATTTGTTACATTCCCCCTGTACAAAAGAAGAACTATATGAGATAATCAAAAGTTTTAAAAAAGAGAAAAGCCCAGGACCCGACGGCTGGTCGGTCGAGCTCTTCTTACACTTTTTTGATCTAATGGCATAGGACATTCTAGACGTCATTGAGGATTCGAGAACAAGAGGGTTTGTAAGCCCACAGCTGAACAAAACCTTTGTGGCTCTGATTCCAAAAACAAATTTGCCCCGGCATTTCACTGATTTCCGCCCCATCTCGCTCTGCAATCTCTGTTATAAAATCATCTCTAAAATCATTGTTGTTAGACTCCGACCTTTTCTCTTTCGGACGCTCTCCGCAGAACAGCTTGGCTTCCTCAAAGGAAGACAGATACTGGATGCAGTTGGCGTTGCACAAGAGTGTCTACACACCATTAAGACAAAATCTCTTCAAGCCATCCTCCTCAAGTTGGACCTCAAAAAGGCATTTGATTGTATAAATTGGAACTTTCTTCACCTCATCCTTATCCAGAGCAGTTTTGGCACCTCTATTACAAACTGGATAATGGGTTGTATCTCCTCAGCGACCCTGGATATTCTAATCAATGGAGAAGCTACAAAGACCTTCAATTGTGAGAGAGGACTCAAACAGGGCTGCTCTCTCTCCCCCCTTCTTTTCATCTTGATCCTGGAAGGCCTCAGCATTTTATTAAAGCTCAAACAAGCGGATGGCCTCTTGAAAGGTGTTAAAGTGGCAGGGCTGACTCATATTCTCCATATCCTTTTTGCTGATGACGTTCTAATCATGACAACTGCAAATTTTGTTGAATGGTCCATTATGCACTCGATCCTCTCTTCTTTTTGTGATGTATCAGGTTTACAAATCAATGCCTCAAAATCCATCTTCTTGATTTCAAAGGCGCAGGACTCCTTAAAACTCGACTTAAGTGAGCTATTTGGCATCGGTTCCCAAGACCTTGCGAAGGGCTTTTCTTACTTAGGATTTTTCTTAAAAGCTTCCAGATACACTCCAAAAGATTGGGCTTGGCTCGTTGACAAGTTCTAAGATAGAATTCTCAACTAGAAGCACAGATTTCTCTCTATGGGGAGAAGATTTGTTCTGATCAAAGCAGTGCTGGAAAGCCTACCAGTGTATTGGATGGATTTAGCACACATCCCAGCCTTCGTTTTGAACTCTCTCCGTCAACTCATCTTTTCATTTCTTTGGTCTGGTTGTAAGAAGACCAAAAGCTATCACCTCTGCAAATGGGAGGATCTCTCTAAGCCAAAGTCGATGGGAGGTTGGGGCCTCAAACACCTGTCTCTATTCCAAAAGGCACTTTCGACTAACACCTTCTGGATAATTCTAACAAAACCAGGACTTTGGAGTTCTGTTATCAGTGCTAAGTATCTACATCACCTTCCGGTCCATATTTGGATTAGATTCGTGGAGGCCCGCCCTTCAACAGGTTCTCATACTTGGAAAAATTTATCTACCACGCTTCCGATCATTTTAAAGTGGCTCTCGTGGGATCCCGGGGATGGTCGCTTGATTGAAGTTGGACGTGACTTCATTCTGGATCTTGGCAGGAAAGCGATTCTCTCCCCGTCGCTTCGAGCTCATCTACAACATAAAAATCTTGTTTTTTTACACCATTTCTTCAGCCCGTCCATTGCAGGCACTCTTGGCGACTCTTTCCTGAGTGGATTGGATCTGCAATTAAATCTGGAAAACAGAGCCGAATGGGATAATTTCTCCCAACTTCTCAAAGCTTCCGGCGTATATTTGAAGTCAAAGCCGGACTCCCTAATCTGGACGGGGGGCGATCGATCTGGCATATTAACTGCTAAAAATGTTTATCAAGCTCTGGTCGACTTTACCTGGAACTCTTCAATAGAAAACTGGAGACAGAAGATCTGGAAGGACTCTTGCCCTCTAAAATATAAATTGTTCGCTTGGCTCATGATGGAAAATAAATTACTGTTCTGGGACAAGTTGCAAGCACGCGGCTGGGAGGGCCCAAATCGCTGCTCTCTATGTGCTCGAGGCTTCGAATCTTCGCTTCATGTATTTGTTCTTTGCCCATTCACCTGAGCGATTTGGACAGCAATTACATCTGCTCTAAAGATTCCTACACATTGGAGCGGCAACAATGTTCATTCTTGCTTCCAAAACTGGATTCTCAATAACAGCACGCTTCCAATGCTTCCGATACACATTTGCTGGCATGTTTGGCTGTCCAGAAACGCTGCAATCTTCAACGATAAGAAGCCATCTACCCTTCACGTTTCTTCTCTCATTTTGACTGAAGCAAACAAACTTGCAAAGACAAAGATTAAGCCAACAGTTCGGCGGCCTCTACACATTCCATTGGATAGGGCAGTGGCCTGGTTTGATAGGGCCTCTCAACTTGGGGGAGCGTTTTGTGGAGCCGGGGGGAAAATAGTTTTAAATTCACATTCGAGTATTCTCTGGACTTTGAACTGCAAACAGGGTTCCAACACAAAGGCTGAGCTCATTGGTGCTTGGACCTCACTAGTTCTGGCTAGTTGCCACACCGATGTTTTGTTGCTCCTCGGTGACTCCAAGATCACTATTGATTGGTTGAACGGACTGGCAGACTTCCGTGTGGCAGCTCTTAATTGCTGGAAGGAACGGACCAAATATGCTACTCTTCTCTTCAGAAAGCTTTCCTTCCAGCACATTTTTCGAGAGGAAAACAATGTGGCAGACTCTCTCTCGAAAAAGGCTTTGCTCATTCCTCTGAATCAAATTTACTTTTCATTTTGGGAGGACGGTCATGAAGGACCTTCCTACAAGATAAACCTTTGATTTGATTCCTGCATAGCATTAATCAGACCTTTGACGGATTTTCCGTGTTTGTTGGATCATTGATGGTTTCGAACCAAGTATTTTGTGGATTCGCCTTGATTCGTTGTTGTATATGAAATCCGATATGTAAACTTTTATATACTTTTGAATATAAAGAGCATTTTTTTCTCGTGGAAAAAAGTGACAAGTTTAGTGTAGTTTTGAGATGTGGTAATGGATTCTTATGTTGGAGCTTAAACAAAAGTTTAAATTGGATAATACAAATAAGTTAGTATTCCTAGAATGCATGCAAGGCTTTATCCCGGATGATTGTATTCCTAAGTTGGGCCTCAACATTCCCTAGGCTCAGTAGTGGGATTGTACATGGGGGTGAGCTACAATAATTTCCAAATATAACCCTTGCTTGGGCTACAATTGGATCTACTTCAAACCTGAGTTGGAAGGTCATTTGAACAAGATTTAGTGTTTGAAGTCCAAATGGAAAACATGGTTGTTCTAGTTAAGAAGCATTTGGAAGATGGATAAATATCTGAAGAAGGCCCTCTTTGCATGGTTTTTACGATGGGAAGTCTACCAGTGGACAAAATATTAGCATAGGTTTAGGAGAGAAAATATGTGTTATCCCTAGTTTTCATACAAGCTAGGATATTTAAAAATATTTTCTATCTCTATCTCATAGATAATGTTGCACGTGTCTAGGCTCAAATTTTGTTTTATAAGTACCTCCTTGGGTTAATTTCATGAAAGAATGCCCTATTAGGAGACTATATCCCTTGGTATCTTGAATATCATTGTGCCTAGTTGTTGTTGTTTTTAAATGTTTTACTTCATTTGGAAGAAATGCAATAATGCATTGTTTAACGACAAAGATCCTTCTAATTCTTCATCATGGTATGATGGCTGCCTAACATGTGCCCATTTATCCTCACATATTATTTTTCAAGTAAAAAATATTTTCATGGAAATGGAGCATTTAAATAGATCATATATTTTTGGAGTGGCTTCCCTTATATTATGAATCAAGAACCACTTGGTCCATATTGACCTGGATATCATCATAGTCTCACCAGGGTGATAATGGGCCCCATCATCAGGCAATTAAGTCGGTTTGAAATCATAAGGAGCATGCAGATAGTTGGTCTCATTATCCCACCAAGGTTGATGATAATTGGTTTTACATTGGCCTTGATTATTTCAAAGAACCCAAAGCCTATTGAATAGGTTAATAATAGTTCAGATCAACCCATGGATGAGACTCCCCTAAAGAATGGTTGGATCCATACGCCCAATGACCATGATGATCTCCTTCCTTTTGTTTAGATTATTGTTTCTTAGTGTTTATGACCAGGCTCTATGCCTCATGGTTTTTGTTATTTTGAACACAATTTATTGTGTTTATTTGTATTCAAGTGTTTTGGCTTTGGCCAACTACATTTTTGTATTTTTTTTCTAGTTCTCATGGAGGTAGTCTGTGCAGCCAATATTTTTATTGTAATAAATCTATGTACATATTGTGTTATTAATCGTTAAAGGAAGCCTTAGGGGAAGCATGTGTAGGGGGTCATTTATGACTCTGATGGAACCAAGAAGATAACTTTTTCATGGGGTCTCAGACACTCTTTCAACAACTAGGTTGAATCCTTGGTTGTCTTCATGGGATTAAAATTGTTCAATGCATATAAAACTAAATACATCATCATAATAAAATACTTTGAGTTGGTCATCAAAGGATTACAAAACTTAAGCAATTGTAAATAGCACAGCTTACAAATAACCTATCAACATATTGTCAAAGAAGAAGGGAAGTGCTTCACAAAATGATTTGAGCTTCAAAGAAGAGTAGTTGATTGATTTGAGCTTCACAAAATGCAGGGAAGTGCTTAAGGGTTTCCCCGTGAGGTTTTTCTTCAAAATATTTGTGTACAATGTGTGTGTTTTAAGGATTCACACTAGGCACCATCTGCAAAATCTAGGGAAGTTCCCAATGGTTATTCACAAGGAAAACCTTGTTTGGGAAATCCACAAGCTTCCATGCATTTCATTGATGGTACCAAGTGTAAACTTGTCGTCATTGTTATCATTCCTAGCATTGTAGCAACATTAAGTGACGCATAAAATAGAGGCATCCAACCCAAGATCTGGACCTCAAGACCTCTTCAATGAAGGTCAAACGATTTATAACCTATTGTGGATATTCCACTAGAATAGTCCATCACAATAGATATTATAATAATCTACAATCTCATATTATGCAATGTTTTACATTATATTTTAGAATTAATATTACTAGCTTAGCATACAAATATTGAAATAAACTAAAACGGTGATGAAATAAGCTAATGAAATAACACACCATCCACATAATGAACACAAGATGGACCTTGGGAAAACCCAATACTAGAAAACCCCCACTAAAAGGTGAGGCCTATGCATTGATATTTTATTCTTAGTTATGAAATGCAAATACAAAGAAAGCACACTCACTATGGAATTGCCATGGACATTGTGGCATGTATGGTTGCTACAAGATATTCTACTTCCTTTGTTATGCTTCAATATCCCAATTCCATATGCTCTATCCAAATATGTAACAATAATAAATACAACAAGAATGGAACCCCTTCCTTTCCTAGATGGCCAATATTTAACATGGCCTAATAGTTGTCTAGGGTTAGGGTTAGGGTTTTTGCATGCTTCAGCTCCCAATTAGGGTTAGGGTTTTAGACCCTCTAGAATATTATTGAAAGTCAACACATGAATAGCTCCAAATGTGTGAGTAATTGGAGCTAACGTGGAATCCATTCATATCATGGCGGTTAACATGATAGGTCAACTTGTGGGAGGCACAAATTCCTCATACAAACTCTAATTGAGGTGATCTTCATGCCACTAGAAATATCTCGATGTGAAAAATAGCATTTAGAGGTTGGAAAGTTCATTTCCAAAGTTTTGAACTTAAAAAAAAAAAATCCAAACAAGCTCTGAAATTTTATGAACCCTGAATCACTAAAGCGGGACTTGAACCTGAAATGGGCCTTACAAGCCAATAGCTCCAATTTTCCACCCAAAAAGTACCAAAATAGATGAAAAATTATACAATGATCTATTTTGAATCATACATCTCCATTTAGGGAGGCTTTTGGTCACCAAAATATTTTTTGAAGCAGGTGAAGAAATTTTTCCTCTACCTTCTCCTAGGAGAACCATTTGACCTTGCCTAGAAGTTGTCCTTTCAACCCAACCTGCAAGAGTTCATGTTTCTCTCATCTAGTTGTTCTGGATTTCTTCTGAAAAAACTACAACTTTTGTTAACTCTTCCTAACTTTCTCGTGCTAATTCCTTTATAGTAGGTAATATTTTATCATTAGTTTCCTGGTCCAACATAGAAGGCTCATAGAGTTCCAAATTTTCCACATTATCTATTGAGTAAATGCACATAGTATGGGGCTAGAATGAATCAATACACATTATCACCCACCTTCCCCAACACTTCAAAAGAAACATATTGCTTAGCCTTGATATTATTACTAGGAATCTATAGCCTTTATTTATTTATATGCAACCAAACTCTATCTCCCACCTTGGATGTTTTCTTGATTATGTGTTGGTCATGTTGAGCCTTGTACTTTTCTTGTGACTTCTTCAGTGTCTCTTATACCTGCAAATGAATATGTTTGATCTTATCAATGAATTTTTTATACTTCAATGCTTATCTTATGGTGTCTCCCCTCACTCTTCCTTGCTACCCATATACGACATCTAAGGATGAAGGTGGAAAATACCAAAAGAAAGTTTCAAAAGGTGACTTATTTGTAGAAATATGGATTGATATGTTATAAGAGTGTTGAATATCAATCAAATTTTCATCCTAGGTCCTTGGATGATTTTTATTATAACCCCTCAATAGCATAACCTATGTCCTATTCACTAATTCTTTCTATCCATTTATCTATGGATGGAAAGTTTTATATATGTTCAACTTGGTGTTCATCTTCTCCCAAAGTGTAGTCCAAAAGGCACTGAGAAATCTAGTATCTCTATCTGAGATGATTCTCCTTGGTATTCCAAATTCAACCCAGACCTTTCCAAAGAACATGTTTGTTACTTCTTTCCCCTTGATGGTTTTTTACAAGGCATGAGATGCACATATTGCTAAACCTGCCAACTACCACAAATAGATAGTCATGTCCCTTCCTCATTCTTTGCAAATCGTCCACAAAAACCATGGAGATGTTCTCCCATGGTCTAGTAGGTACGGGTAAGGGATGACATAAACCTTTATTTTTGTTAATAATATTTTTACAGTAAAGTATTCATCCTCTAATAAACCAAGCTACATATTTTCATTGACATTTGAGTTGATTTATACCTAGTTTCCTCAATCCACGGCTATAATGTTCTTCTTCTTCACTTCCTTCTTGCAGTTCTTTTGATGGCATAGTGTTGTCACCCAAAGTTTTGGGTAAATACCATGCACGCACGCACAAATGAATTTGTGTGTGCTCATACCAGTTTTTCACGCAAATGTGTGAGGGTTGACAAGAAGCGCATGCCAGATCAAGTTTTGATATTTGCACGCTAGTTCCAATTCTTACAATGTGCACCGGAAATCAAGAAGACACAGGCCGGAATCAAGAAAACAATATTTGGAAAATCATCCTGAATGATTACTTCCAACAACACAAGAATACATGGAGAAAAAAAAATATGAGTTGGAAAGGTAGTTAATATTGCTTAGATTCCAAAAAGGAAACTTGGAGTATAGGTAGGTGACAGAAGTGTGTGAGACTCATAGTCAGTAGAGAGAGTGGAGAAAATATAAAAAAGATAGAGCACCAGAGCCAAGAATGATATAAAATAAAGAAAGGATGAAAAAAAAAGGTTGATTCATTGGGTTACTTCTAGTTGTTCTTTGTTCAAGGGTTATTCCAGTGGATCGCTCTGAGCCTCTAAAGTATTGTAGAGTCTCTAGTTGTAATTCTAAGTCTATCATATCTGAAATGTCTGAAAGGATGTGCATGGAACAATGTATTGTAAATGTGGGAATTATCTAAAGGAATATGAGGCCCTGTTGTTGTCGATATATGATTTGCTTAATGTATTCCTATGATTGATGGAATGACGATGATAATAAATATGTAGTGATTTTGAGCCTATAATGTGTCAATTATGTGTCTGAATGAATGTGTTGTTTCTGTTATGTCTTTTATTTGTTAATTAAGTTGCAATGAATTATATAAATGTCAACCCAGATGGATCTATGTGTGGTTATCCCTTCATTCCTGACACACGACCAGATGGTCTCAATCATCCGCATAGCATCTCGGGTGAGACCTTATCCAGCCTTGGTTGAATATTGATATGTCGATGCTTTGGGGTTTTTCTTGGTCAACTCTGGATGAACCCTAGGTCGTAACCCCCCAGTGTTAAGAAGGGTGTGTGCAAGCGTGAAACGGCCCATCAAATGGTTCCATTTTTGGGATCTGAAATTCTTGTATTCAATGATGAAGGAAAAGAATGAGGTGGTATCCATATTGGGAGGAAATTAAAGATTGGTTAAATGAAAAGGAACATGATTTTTCCCACAGGGAAACTAAAGGTCTGAGAATAAATTTGAAGCGATGGAAAGATAATCATCTTTACACTTATATGCATGAGAATTTCTTTACTGAATTTCCATGTTTGTTGTATCAATGGATGAAAAGGAAGACTTCCATTAATACTTCCTTGAGGCCACTAGAGCCAATATTTTGGGATCAATCCATGATTGATAGGCTGAAGGCATTGGACAACAAGTGGGATTGGTCCATCGATTTCTGGTTTTATATAGTAAAGGAGGGGTATATAATTGAATTTTTTGTGGAGTACACTGATTATTTTAGTGAGGCCGAAATAAAATTCATGGAAGGTCCTAGGAAAATATTTTTGGAAGAAATCCCACTCTAGATAAAGATGTTGTTTGTGGAGAAAGTGTTGATGTGCATGGAGCTCGACAGGATGGTTGAGTAGAATCTCCTAACACTGGGGGTGAAGTTGAAAATATGGGGTAAAAGTGAGAGAGGATATTGATCCATTGAGGAGGATCTAGAAGTCGTTGAGATGAGGTGAGGAATGGAATGGACCCAGAGGAGTAGAGGAGAGAAAGAGTTAAAAGATACGCAAGAAGAGTTGATTTAAGAAAGAAAGTAGAACAAAGAGGTGGAAGGAAGGTATCAAGGGGCACATGATGAGGGTTTAGGCCCCAGATGAAGAGAAAAAAGACCACACTAGAAGGAAGTGAAAAAGAGTGTATTATACCAGAGAGGAGCACAAATGAGGATAGGTTTGTGAAGAGGTACAATGTTGAGAGTAAGGTGTCCAGTGGGGATACCAGTAGTAGTATTATTATTACTATTAATATTAGTATTAGTATTAGTATGCGTAGGGGCCCAAGAGAATAATTCTGAGATCCTTGGATATTGTGGAGTGTCACAACCTCAAAGGGAGATGAGGCACAGAGCAGAGGTTCAGGAGAAGAAGAGGAAAATGGAGGATCTCCTAGTGGTGGGGGAGACAAATTGTTGATATTGGATGGTATTGTGTAGCTACAGGTAGGAAACTCTCTGTGTCACCTCACAATAAATGTTAGAAGAAGATGGAATTAACCCCCCTTAGAAACACTCCCCTTGCACATTTTTAATCAAGAAGAAAGAACAACAGATAGCAAGGCGATTGGAATAAAAGAAAGAGTAGGAGAGAGAGTAGGAGGAGATAAAAGATAAGAGATGAGTGAATAAGAGGGTGAATTCAATGTTACTTCACCAAGAAGAGTATCAGTATTGAGAACCCCAACACCCAGCAGTCAGATCGAAGGAATTAGTTTGAGATTGAGGATGATGAATCAGGATAGTACCCTGAGTTTATTTGTTTTCCATGGAACAAGTAAGGATGATGCGGAAAACATTGGTTCAGGTGTGAAGCAATATGTTCTGTGAAGAGGATCATAGACGAAGCAGTGAAGATTGCACAACTGGAAACCACATTTAGGGACAGAGCCTTGACGTGGTACATGAATTACAAGGCCATTGTGCTAGTGGGATAGATGAGGTCCATACCAAAAATCAAAAGAGATCTACTTAAGTGATTTCAAAATCCTAAGTTAGAGTCTCAGTGTATTATGGAAATCAAGAAGATTAAGTAGAAAGAAGGAGAAATTGTGTGGGATTATGATCAATAGTTCAAGATTTTGTTGGATAGACTGACATTCCAGATATAGGATGTACAAAATAGAGAATGGTTTATTATGGGGTTAATCCCTCATATCTGAGTCCCACTCACCCAGTAGAAGGTGACTACTCAAGTAGAAGTAGTGTATATTACCATGCGCTTGGAGGCTACACCAAGACTGGGCAGAGACATCGGTAGGATTGGTGCAGTTGCAGTCACAACTGGTCAATCTAGTGATGCAATTACAGGAAAAGTAAAAGGAGAAAGTTGTGCTCCAGCATTTATGGTGTACCATGTGTCGGTCTCAAGGACATCGCATGGATGAGTTCATTGTAATTAGAAACTATGTGGAGATGGGTTCACCTATTCCATTTTTGACCAGACCTTAGGCAGAGTGGTGCGATATCTATAGATAGTGGAGCCATGTACCACCCCACTTCCCAACTTTGGATAAATATCAGAAGATGGATCATACCTCATTCTATGAATTATGCAAGTCCGTGGAACATGATGTCAAAAATTGTTGGTCACTCCAGCTAAAGCAAGACCACACCCATGATGTATTTTGGGTGTGAGAAGAAAAAAAGGGTGGTGATCATGGTGATGATGAGAGAGGCAGATACCAAGGAGGTCCCAGATGCATATATGGGCATAGTCACAAACGAAGATATGGAGGAGGGGGAAGTAGGCCCCCCACTTGTTTTAATTCTGGAGATATTAGTCATGTATCAAGGTTTTGTACCAAACCGCATGCTCACTATGGGTATTGTTATAGCCCCAATCATGTCACCAAGGATTTTCCTAACTTATTAAAGAGGTGGGAAGAAAAGAAGGCACGGTGAAAGATGGTGCATGCAAATCCGCGTGGGAATAAGAAGAATAATGAGGAGGTTGGTGTCTGAGTGATAACCCAAGGAGGAGAGAAGACATGAATTGAATTCGAACATGGTGAAATATTAAGTCCAAGGTTGGAGGG
This sequence comes from Picea engelmannii, assembly GCA_009831015.1. Taxonomy (NCBI): domain Eukaryota; kingdom Viridiplantae; phylum Streptophyta; class Pinopsida; order Pinales; family Pinaceae; genus Picea; species Picea engelmannii. Next base: position 432,143 of record ML788537.1, on the reverse strand, counting down.
GAAGATCATAAAGGTTGTGCATCCCCTTCCTAGGTTTGATGCTACTCAACAGAAGTAGTTTCTATGTGATGTGTAGAAGGCCATTGAAGAAGAAAGGGTGTGAGAGGAGATGCAATGTGTGGCACAAAGGTCACTTGAAGAGGCACAAATTCATGAATAAGTTCAACACACGATACATAGGTCACTGGAAGAATATCGTTCCTATGAATAATTACAACGCCTGATGTAGAGGTCGTTGTAGGAATCTCGCATGCACAAAGAAATATAGTGTGTAACACAAAGTTCCTTGGAGGAAGCATGCAGACAGAAAGAGTTGTGATGTGTCAAGCAAAGAGAAATCGAGGAACATTTCCTTGATGAGTTGAAGCACATTGCATGTGAAGAAGCATTACGCGACCTAGGTCATGAAACAAAGACTGAATATCAAGTAAGTAATTTCTTACAATATTGTTTGAGATTTCTAAATGATCATGATGTTGTGAGAAAGTTAACACAAATGTTAGCTACTTACATGGGTGAACAAGGGATGGAGAAAACTATAGAATCCCCCTACTAGAAATGGATTTGTGTCAGGTCAGTAAGTAGAAGCACACAGGTAGAAAGTTCAAGATGAAAACTGAGCTTGGTGGTTATGACCAGGATGGAGTCATGTTGGATATGGGATCCGACATGAACATCCTATCGAAGAAATGATAGGAGGTGATGGGGAAACCAAATTTGGTTTGGTCACCCATCCAACTGCGGTTGGTGAAATAATACAAGATCTACCCTATAGGCCGACTAGACAAAGTTGAAGTAAATATGGAAAGGGTGAAGACAAAGGATGACTTTGAAGTCATAGAAATTATGGATGAATTTGATCCATACCTTGCATTGATTTTCATTGATTAGGCCTTCGAAAAAAATGTGGTGTTTAATTTAAAGAAGAGGCATATGTCATTTGAGACAGACACCCTGTGTGTGATCGTACCTCTGGATCCTAATGAAGGGGACAAATACAATGATTCAGTGGATGAATATGTGTGCATATTTTTTTATTGAGAACATATATAAGATCAATGGGTGCAGGGAATATTACATCAACCCCACTACATATGGAGAGTTGAGTTGGAAAAGCATGAAGTCCTATGACACCAATTCTGAAGATTCCATGGAAAGGTTGCAGCGGAAACTACATGAAGTTTCAACAAGGAGATGCATGCATATTACCACCAAGTGCAGGAGGAAGAATTTGGATCCTACCGATTTGATGGGTCAGATATGGTGGATGCATTTATATCCTGGATGCAGCACATTCCCAAACACCATCAAGTTTACACACTTGATACAATGCTCATAGAAATTCATGTGCAATGGTGGCCCATGCATCAAGAACCTTATCATGAATGGGCATTCATGGAAGACTCAATGAGGGAAAGATTAAGACTGGATGTGAATATCCATTGTTATATGTGCCCTTTTGAAAGGCAATGGATATCCAAGAAGTGGCATGGGGTGCATAGTCGATATATGGAGGCATGGCATGAACTACCAAGAAATCACCCCATAGCCTCGGTCCCCTGTTTCTCCACCAGGAAAGTAAGAAATTTGCATGTGCAAAGGATGGAAATATCTACTCCATCGACTATGCCAATTGAAATATTTTTTACTACATAGGTAGTCCCCAACCCCATTGAGAAAATATATGAATTGGTTAGTTAGTGGATACTACCAGAACCAGTCAAGCCTATTCTAGTGCCTCCATGGTAGTAGCTCATCATATGGGTGCATATGAGAAGACGTTATGACCCACCAAGGGTCGATATGACCAAGTAACCTGGAAGGAACTAAGGCAGGGGTGCACAAGAACATGTGTGGCACCCCTGGAGAATAACACTCACACATGTATGGAGTTGTCTAAGTCCCAATAAATTTAAAAGATATGGTGACATCAAAAGATTGGAAATAATAACAGTTGATATGACAGTCTATTATACCACGTCAAATTAATTCAATTTTAGGAAAATTAAGTCATTAATGTCACAGAAAGGAGCATGGTTTTCCCTATTTAGTATAAAGATGTGGTTAATATCGATGGATGGAGAAAATCTCGGCATTAAGATGATAACAACTAAGTGTTTCCCAGCATGGTTATTTCAACAGTTTGATGAAGGTTGTTACCATCCATCTCATGGAAAGGACTAGACTGCAACTCCATGTTTTTGGAATGGAAAGTGTCATTATAGCTTCATTATCTTGAGAATAAATGGAGTATCATGCCCCTTACTTCTTCCTTGTCTACTGAAAGCACTCTTTCAATTTTATCCTAGCAAGGTGTTGGTAGGTAAGTGTGCATACCATTTTTTTCAGTGGCCAAATCCTCTTCTCCCATTGAATTCAGCACTGGTCGTAAGCATGGCATGATCGCAACATCCGCCAGAAACTACTTCATCCTAGATATTTGGTATTTTTGTATGACAACAAATATTTACAGCACCCTGGAAAAATACACATGTGTTGGTTGGGTCCTTTCCATTTGGTCTACATCATTGAAGTTGATGCCACTGAGTTGGCTACATTACAGGGATAGCCACTCAAAGGAATTATTAATGGCATTTGGTTGAAGGTGTACTACAACCCATAGGGGTCTTTCGCCACTTAGCTCCCTTTATCAGTCCTGAAGTTCAGTAGAGTAGGATTAGTGTAGGATGTACAACAGGTATAAGAGTATATATTTGGCATAATTTCCCTTTTTTACAACACAACCTAAACTCCATTCACATAGGAGGATTAGATGAAATGACGATTTTGCAGATTCCCAATATTTCCAATTCAAGTTGAAGTTATGGTCTATGTTCAAAATATTGGATCTGGTAGGGGATTCACATGGGACTGAGTTGAATAATTTATCACTACATTACACTTAAGGTTCAAGCAATCTAATTCAGATAGATCACCCATATCCTTGGCACATAAGAAAAGATGATGCAACATTCCAAAAGGCACATCATCCATATGACAGATCTGAATCGTTATGTATTCATCTATGGGGTTTCACTGGGAATATGTACCTATACCCAGATGATCTCATTGGTCAGATATTTGTCTCATTCTAGTAGACCTCTCCGACCACTTTCCACTCTATATATATCCACTCCTGCCCCATTCCTCATAGTTCCCTAAATTGTGCTTTGAAGCTGCAATAGTCCACCATCTCTCTAAGTCCAAAGTTGGTTTGCTTATCGCCATGGATAATTTCCCTTGATGAAGGAGAGAACCCAAGGATGTGGGATCTTTGTTCCACCAATCTAGGAGTTCCTCATATTCTATCTTATATTTTCAGAACAAAAATACAAACAAAGGATGATGATCTCTCTTGATGGAACTCTTACTCAGGATCTGTTTCTTGTAGGTCCATGAGTAACTGGGTGAATTTATCACAACTTTTCTTCAACTCAGTTAGGGATTTTATGTCTAGATGATGCACTTTAAGAAAATCCCTTATTCATCACCACAAACACTAGTAAAGAGGAAGATCCAAGCATATTTCTAAATGAATTCCACAGCCATCGCTTACCTCAAGGATTGTTCGATTCATTCCAGGACTTGTGTCAGGTTGCAACTACTGTCTAGACAAATGATTTGCTCTTACTCAAACCCCACTGCAATCATAGCTTGATTTGATGTTTGGTTCCGCTAATGATGATGAATTTTTGTTACTCAAGACAATTGCAACGATCGTTCCATGAGCTTGTTGGCTCGAGGATGAGCCAAGTAATAGTGGTGGGGGCATGTTGGCACCCAATGTTTTGGGTAAATATCACATGTGCACAAAAACAAAGTTGTGCATGCGCATTCCAGTTTTGTATGCAGATGCACGAGGATTGACAAGAACCACACGCTGGATCAAGTTTTAATATTTGTGTGCCAATTCCAATTCTTCCAATGCGCACTAGAAATCAAGAAGACGCACTCAAAAATCAAGAAAAGAATCTGCAGGAAATATCCTTGAATGATTACTGCCAACAACATGAGGATATGTGGAGCATAAATAAGATGAGATAGCAAGGTATTTAATATTGGTCGGATTCAATAAAGGATACCTGGAGTGAAGTAAGGTGACAGAAGCATGCGATACCGGTAGTTAGTAGAGCGAGTGGTGTAGATCTGAAAAAGACAGAGCGCCAAAGATGAGAAGGATATAAAAGGAATAAAGAATGATAAAGAAAGAGTTGATTTACTAGGTTACTACTAGTTGTTCTTTGTTCAAGGGCTTATCCAGTAGCTCACTCTGAGCCTCTAAAGTATTGTAGAGTCTCTAGTTGTAAATATGAGTCTTTCATATGTGAAATGTTTAAAAATGTGTGCATGGCACAATGTATTGTAAATATGGGAATTATCTAAAGGAACATGAGACCTTGTTGCTTTCGATATATAATTTTGTTAATGTATTCATGTGACTAATGGAATGGGTATTTTAATAAAGTTGCATTGATTTTGAGCCTATAATGTGTCAATTATATGTTTGAATGAATGTGTTGTTTCTGTTATGTCTTTTTATATATTAAGTAAGCTGCAATGAATTATATAAATGTCAACCCAAATGGATTTGTGTGTGGTTATCCCTAAAATAAGACCATATGGTCTTTTTGATCCTCATAGTGTCTCGGGTGAGACCTTCTTTAGCCTTGGCTGAATATTAATATGTCGATGCTTTGGGGGTTTTGTTGGTCAAATATGGATGAACCCTGGGTCTTAACCCCCCAATGTTAGGAAGTACACACGCAAGCATTAAATGTCCCAACACATAGCTTCTAAAACTTATCTTTGGTGTGACCATTAATATTACAATAATTATAATGGTTATTTGGATCCTTGCATTGATTTTTTGTGTTCATTTTATTCTTATCATTTCCTTTCCATTTCTTATTTCCCTCCTTGGAATCATCTTGGTGGTCTTTCTTCTTGTAACCACTTGGTTTACCTTTCTTCTTGTCCATATTCTCCAAATATTATGCTTGCACATATTCCTCATCAACTATCCTAGGTTTAAAGAGAGTCACTTTCCTATTTAAATGACTATGTGCACCTCCCAAATACTTGAGAAGTACATACAGGCTCTTGGGGATATTCCAAACATAATGGCTTGTTTTCTTAACTCAATGGTGTAATTTTTCACACTATTCCCTTGCTTTTGCCAAAATTGATGCTAACAAATCCATTGGTTCTCTTTGTACCTAATAAGGTAGAACTATTAATGATGGATTTAAACACATCCCACTTAGTTATTAGGGGATTAACCTACATGCTAAGGAAACTCCATGTGACTTCCCCATTAATTTTTTTCATGTCCCTATAACTTCAAGTGGGAAAATGTTTTTTTTTTCTATTCTCCTATGTTATGATTACTGAAATAAACTTCTATCTATTGCAACCTTTGGTTCAACTTAATGAAATCAATCCAAACTTGGTAAGGTTTGATGTCCACTTCCACTTCAACTTCAAACATATATTTGGAACAAGTGATGGCACTAGAAGTACTTGGTCTCTCTTTATTTGTCTCTTTATTTGACTCCTTTTCTAGGTCTTCGTTATCTCTATATTTTACATCCATTCTATCTTTTGAGTTAGAGCTACCAAAATCTCTATAAAGTACAAACTTGTTCTCTTGAGCTACCATGAGGATCGAGAAACTTCCCAAAAAATCCCCAAAGAAATATTCTTTGATACCAATATGATATGTAAAGTTTCATAGATATTCCAATGGAATAGTTTGCCACAACAGATCTTACAATATTCTCTAATGTATTATTATGAAGTGTTTTATTTTAGATTTTAGATTTAATTTTACTAGTTTAGCACAAAAAATATTGGAATAAATTGAAATTGAAATGAAAGAATCTAATAAAATAACATTTCATCCATACAATGGAAAAAATATGCACCCTAAGAAATCCCAATACAGGAAAAACCCAAGTAGAAGGTGAGGTTGATGCATTGCTCTTTTTGTCTCGGCTATGAAATGCAAATACAAATAAAGACAATGTGGCATGTATGGTTGCTACATGATCTTATATTTCCCATGTTTTGCTTCAATATCCCACTCCAAAATTATCTTGTCAACTATAGAACAATAAACAGTACAATAAGAATGAAACCCCTTCCTTTCCTAACAGCCTAGTATTTAACATGGACTGATAGTCATCTAGGGTTAGGGTTAGGGTGTTTTCATGCCTTAACTCCCTATTAAGATTAGGGTTTTGAACACTCTATAATGTTATTGAAATTATACACATGAATAAATCCATACATGTGAGTAATCAGAGATAATGTGGCATCCACTCAATATCATGGTGGTCAAAAAGATAGGTGAAATTCTGGGAGGTATAACTTCCTAATATGAACTTTGATTATGGTGATATTTGTGTTATTGGAAAGATATTAATGTGTAGAACACTTTTGAAAGCTATAAAAATTGTTTGCAAAGTTTTTACCCCAAAAATGGATATTTAAGGCATTAAATAATCTATGAAAATTGTTGGACCCCAAATCACCAAAGAAATACTTTCCCCTGAAATGGTCCCTACAAACCAATATCTCCAAGTTTTCCACCCAAATAGTACCAAAATAGATGACAAATTATACAATGACACATTTTAGATCATGCATCCCCATTAAGGAGGATTTTGGTCCTAAAAATATTTTACTAAAAGAGGTGAGGAAATTTTTTCTCTCCCTTCCCTTGGAGTATCATTTGGAATTACCTAAAAGTTGACCTTTCAACCCAACCTGCTAGAGTTCATGCTACCCCCATCTGGTTGTTTTGGATTTCTTATAAAACAAATTGTATCTTATTATAACTCTAACTAAGATTCTAGTGCTAAGTCCTTTATGGTAGGTAATACTTTCTCATCAATTTCCTAGTCCAACATGGAAGGCTCATAGATTTTTATATTTTCCACATTCAATACTGAGTAAATGCATATATATCAGGGTAGACTAAATCTATAGACATTATCAACAACCTTCACCAACACTTCAAAGTTACCATACCAAATATTCTTGATATTCTTATGGGGAACTTGTAGAATTTATTTCTTTAGATTCAATCAAACTCTATCTTCCATCTTGAATGTTTTCTCAATTCTATGTTGATCATGTCGGGCCTTGTCCTTTTCTCGTAGCTTCTTCAATGTCTCCTATACTTGCAAATGAATCTACCTAGTCTTATCAATACTTTCAAATTTTAATTCTTCTCATGTGTTTTCTTCCCTCACTCCTCCTTGTTGTCCATATACAACATCTAAGGGAGAAGGTGTAAACTACCCAAAGAAAGTTTCAAAAGGGGGCTTACTTGTAGAAGTATGGACTACTCTATTATAAGAGTGTTGAATATAATTTTTTTTTTCCTAGGTCCTTAGATTGTTTTGATTATAACCCCTCAAAGGTTGAACCAATGTCTTGTTCACTAATTCTATCTACCCATATGTCTGTGGATGGAAAGTTGTAGATATCTTTGTTGTAGGGGAAATGAACCCTGCAGGAGTTACCTCCTTTAGGATCTTCCTAAAACTAAGATAGAATAGAGATGCAAGAATCATATTTTCCTAGATCTAAATTATACACGAAATGGATCTACGAGTTGATGGAATGAAGGGTTTACCTGGTGATCATATGGTTGTCCATGCACGCTCCTTAGTTGTTAGTGTCCTCGAAGATGCCCTTCGCTCTTACCAACATGGATCTGCACACATAGAGACACAAAGAAACCTTTCACAATATCAAACAAATCATGTATAAATGGATAATAGATATGATGACATAACATAAGAATATCAATTCCCTACAAAGATTATAACAATTACATACAATAAAGTAAGGGGAAAATCGTGTACATTTTTTATTAATGAAACAAATGGTTTACAACTTACAATCAAGGAAGTTGATGCAATCCTTTCCCATGTTCCTTTTCCATGCTTTGTAATCAAACCACTTGTAAAAATTTTATTTCTCCTTTCTCTCCCCTTTTCCCATTAGAAACCCTCAATATATAGGATAATAGAGATAATATCAAAGGTTAATCTAGATAGGATGTAGATTCCCAATATAACCAACTTCTTGAGGTCGAACCGCTAAAAATGTAAGGTATAATCTCATCTCATGGAAATGAATATTAATTAGGGAGTACCAGAACCAGTCACACCCTACATTCTTGCAGAGGGCAACCGGTTTCACCTTGTAAAAGGACATGGAGTGACCATCAATTTTGGTCATGAGCTGTAAAGGGACAACTAGTGACCAGGCAAAAAGGTATTGCAAACTCAAGGGAAAAGTGATATAATTCAGTGTTTCATAATGCTAACCTATGGATGATGCCCATCAGATGATCAGGTGGAAAATAAATGTATAACACTCTTCAACTCAGTTTCCATATTCTCCCAAAGTGTATTCCAAAAGGCACTAAGAAATATAGTATCTCTATTTTAGATTATGCTCCTTAGTATCCCAAAGTGCACCTAGTCCTTTTCAAAGAAAATATTTGTTGTTTTTTATCCCTTAATGGTATTTTTACAAAGAACAAGAATACACATCTTGCTAAACATATCAAATTCCATAAAGAGATAATCATGTCCCTTCCTCGTTGTTGGAAAACCATCTATGAAATCCATGGTGATGCTCTCACATGATCTAGTAGGTACAAGTAAGGAATGGTATAAACCTCAATTTCTATTACTCAGCTTGCTAATATAACAAAGTGTGCATCTTATGATAAATATAGCTATGTATTCTTGCATTCCATGAGAATACACATATCGTTTGTAAGTTGGAAACTATATTTCGAACACCAAAATTCCCTACAACGTTAGAGGTGTGAGACTCTCTAATAAGTTACAAATTTTCACCTTTAGGAACATAGAGCTTGTATATTTTATAGAGAAACCCATCCTAGAGATGATATTCATCCTTATCGTCACCTTCTTCTGCATGAACTTGGTCTTGTAGCTATTGAAACACTTCTTTGAATTCCTTGTATTCTATGTATTCCTCTTTGTATACATAATGGGTGAAAGGATCCATGTACATAAGAGTTCCCAAAGTTGTGATCTTGGAAGTGGGTGAACTTGAGAGAATCACTTCCAACTTATTAGTTCTACCCTTATATTTGATGATAATATGATATTGTTATAAAAACCACATCCACTTGTTGTGTATAATTTGTTGAAGCTTACTCTAGGCCTGCAAACACTAAAGTGGCTAGTGATCAATATGGATGATGGTCTCCTTGACCATATAATAGTTCTTCCATTTATTAATATCTTGAGTCGAGGAATAGATTTATTTCTCATATGTAGGGTAATTCATAACTTCACCATGGAACATTTCAAAATAATAACATATTGACTTACCTTCATGCATCAATATTGCTCTCATAACATATCCACTTACATCTATCTCCACTTCAAAATGCTTCTACAAATTGGGAAATGCAAGAAATATTTCTTGACTAATATTTCTTTTCAACTCTTTGAAATATTTATGTTGATTGTTTGCCCATTGAAAACTCTTTTTGCTCATTGTTATGGCATGAAGTGGTGTAGCAACAAATAAAAAATATGTTATAAACTTTCATAGATATAGTGTTACCCCATAAATATCCTATATTTAGTGACATTAGTAGGATTCATCCACTTAGTGATGACCTCCATATTCAGGGGATCAATCTTGAGTTCCCCTCCACCAATCACATACCCCAAATACACCAATGATGGTTAAGAAAACTCACATTTCTTAAGTTTTTCCAATGGTTAATTATTTTTCAAGGTCTCTAACAGCTACATGATATATGAGATGTGTTCTTCTTATATAGATATAAACCAATATATCATCTAAGTACACTATCACAAATGAATCTAGAAAGGCATGCAATACATCATTCATCAAAATAATAAATGTATTTAGTGCATTACATAAAGAAAAATGCATTACCAACTATTCATATAGACCTTAATTTGTCTTGAAGAAGGTATTCTAGGTGTCTTCTTATTAAACTCATACCTAGTGGTATCTTTATTTGTGATCCAACTTGATTAAGTACTTGGAATGGTACAATCGATCTAGAAAGTCATCATTTCTGGGAAGAGGGTATTGATTCTTGAGGGTGGTGTTATTCAAACATCTATAGTTGATGCACATTATTCAAGTCCCATCATTATTGGGTACTATGTGTTGGATAAATTTCTATTTTCGACACACTAGTTCAGTGGGAGTTAACTGACTAGTTCTATTTTAGACTTTCTAATTTTATACCATCACTATTATGAATGAATTCCTAATTATAGGATGTCATTTCCTATATGAGTGAATATCACTCACTCGTTGATAAAATCATAATATACATTGATTCTCATTCTTCATATTGTATCTATCTTCCTTTTCTTGATAAGATTTGTTTGTGTATGCTTTAGCTTGGTCTCCTGTGCAAGTTTCCATGAAACACTGACATGGTATCAGAGCCGAGATGTTTGGAGCAACCCAGACAAGCTAGAGAAGAGATAAAGAGGATTTGAGTAAACCTAGTTTTCATAATCCTTGTGGCCTATCCCTATCGAAATGTGCAACGATTGGAATCGTCGCAGCCTATCCCTATCGAAGGGTGCGACGGTTGCAGCCTATACACAGCCAAGGTACGACATTGTTGCACTGTGTTCTTAATCCGGGGTGGGACGATTCAATTTTTCACAATATTCTCACTGTTTCCTTCACTATGGTGTGATGATTCAACATCATCGCACTTTATCCTTCTCTAGGGTGTGATGATTTAGCAGCCCTCCAGAAAATTGGGTTTCTGTAGTAAAATAGCCATATCTCGACATGTGTGATCTGGGTCAAGTTGAAATTTGGACCAGAGACGTATAACATAGGGATCTCATGCTCACCAAAAATATCCAAAACCCGCATCATATTTTAGGAGATATATTTGTTTTATCATATCTATAGTTTCCATAGAACCATCGGTCATATCTCGAAATCCACAATCTGGGTTTTCAAGATCTTTTCAGAATCAATAACAGGGATGGAGGAAATGCAACTTCTTCAATCAAGTATGGTGATAATAATCACACCATACAACTATTTTGAATGATTTTGAAGGCCGCATTCCAACTCAAAAGAAGAGGATTGTATAATTTGACGATGGTGATAGAAACAGAACCTACATCAGCGCTTGAGAAGACCAGATGGGTGAACCGTAATAATGAGGCCACAGGACTACTTCTTGAGTTAATATCCATTGATATATGGTTTCATGTTTCCACATGAAAGACTCCAAACACGATATGTACCACTTTGGAAGGACTCTTTGGAAAGCAGGATGAGATGTGAGGTCATATGCTTGAGGTAGAGTTGAATACCTTAGACCTTAAAAATTTTGATAATATACAGTATTTCTTTACTAAATTTAAATGTTTGATTTTGATCTTGGGTGAATGTGGTATTGACAAGTCTACATAAGAGAAACAACTTATTGATTATGGTGCATCCCATCATATGGCAGCGAAAGAGGATTTTTTCTCATCTTTGAGTCCATGCTCAAGACCCCCTATTCTCATGGGGGATGATACTCTAGTAACAGTAGCAGAAGAAGGGAGAATTTAACTCCATAATGCATTTTGAGAATGTTTTACATGTTCCAAAGGTTTCTATGAATCTTCTCTCAGTTTATTAGATCACTCAGAAAGGTAAAAAGGTTGAATTTACATCATATTCAGGTTCAGTAATTGACATGCATGACAATTCCATCATTGAAATCAGTGAGGTGGATCACAAGCCAAGGTTGTATAAATTCACTAAGTTTTCTGATGATGACTCCTCTTTTATACATATACATAAGGAGAGTACTTTGCATGCACCTCCAGTGCAACATGCACATACTCTCGTGCTTCCATTAGTTTCATACATCATAGATGATTCCATACACTCAGATTATGTACATGGAAATAAAAAGGTAGTACAACCAGATAAGAAGCCAGTGTTAAAGCTTCAACAGATGACCAAGAAGGCACAGTTCACACTTCAGGTAGTAGGTATCCTTGCATGGAATCCATTAGATTCGAGGAGGACTCGATCTCAGCATGAGGAGCCTTCCCATGTACTTTCATCTTCTGAACTAGCAATGCCCATGCATTTCTATATGGTTCAATATTCTGATCCACATACCTATAGTGAGGTTGTTGGAAATCCACTATGGGAAGAAACCATGCAAAAGGAGTATGACTCACTCCTAAAAAATTAGACTTGGCATATGGTTCCACTTCCACCAGAAAGGAATATTTTCAGGTGCATATGGGTCCATAGGATCAAGAGGTACAAAGCTAGACATGTTTCCAAATGACTTCATCAGATCCATAAGTATTTATACATCTTCACGAACACTTTCAGTGAGTAGAATTTTCAGACTTTGTGGGATCGTCTTGTGGTGAAGAAGACAATTGCCTAGCAGTTGTCTTTTCTTCTTTTGATGCATTGTCTTTTGAGGGGGGGTTTTGTACCCACATGGTTTTCCCTCTTTCCTCACTTTTATTCAGTGTTCATTAGTTGAATTGTACATGAGTACCTAATATGGCCTAGTAGTCGGGACTCATTTTTTACTCCATAGTGATGTTCAGGGGGGGTGTTGGAGAAATTTCGATTTCGGCACACTAGTTCAGTGGGAGTTAACTGACTAGTTCTATTTTAGACTTTATAATTTTATACCATCACTATTATGCATGAATTCCTAATTATAGGATGTCATTTCCTATATGAGTGAAGATCACTCACTCATTTATAAGATCATAATATACATTGATTCTCATTCTTCATATTGTATCTCTCTTTTTTTTCTTGATGAGTTTTGTTTGTGTATGCTTTAGTTAGGTCTCCTGTGCAGGTTTCCATGAAACATTGACACTATGATGATAGGTGACCCAAAATATGAGGTGATTAGTAAAATTACTCCCCACTCCAGTAGTTTTTGCAAGTGTTTGTTCACTTTCATCTACTTCCAAGATGGACTATTTGTATATCCCAATGCTTAGTAATGGAGAGTTATGAGACAACTATATCTCATGCTCCACTTCACTCTTAGTTTGTAACCCTTTAGGATCCTAGTACACTTATTTATATGGCTGCAAAATCTCATCCAATCGATGTTTCTTATATTTAGTACATCCCTCCAAAGATGCCTTTACTTGTATTGATTCATCTCTTGACTTATTCTCTCTTAAGAAAAGAAATACAAACTTCCTACTTGAAATTATTAGTTTCTTGGATTTGTTAGCACTTACTATAGATATATTGGACCATTGATGATGAAGGATGTCCCATCCTTAATTAGGAGGTATTGGTTTTTTCTCCTCAATAAGATTTCATCCCTCATGTACATGTAGGGTATTCCAAACACTACATTATAGACATCAAGTGGTGCTACATCTACCTCCACTTAATCAATATAGTTTGCACTTATATAAAATTTGATCTTACACTAGTTAGAGACCCTGATATTTGAATGTTTATTTACCCATCCCAATGGATATGAGTGAGGATGGTCATCAAAATCAAATACAAGCCTATTGACTAGATCTTATGCTATAAGGTTGGCCTTGAACTAGAATCAAATAGAGAACCCACCTTTGTATTCTTGAGTTGGATCTTAATATGGAAGATTTTATTCAACTCAATATCTTCCTTAGGATGGAGGCTACATAAATTCACCTCCTTTTGCATTGTAGTGCAGAAATTATTTTCATCTAAATTTGAGCTACCTCTACTTGGTTGCTTGAATCCATGTCTAGCATGTTCTTCTTATTGGCATACTTTTGTGGTTCTTTGGATTTATATCTAGATGTAGCTTCCAACACTTATCTTCAATGTTACAATCAATATTACAATCATTTCAATGGTTGTTCAGATCCTTGAACTATTTTTTTATTTCCATTGTCTTCTTATCCTTCCCTTTCCACTTCTTCTTTCCCTCCATGAAACCATATTGGTTTTATTTCTACCTGGAACCACTTGATTTTCCTCTCTTATTGTCCATATTGTTTACGTAAAAAAAAATATTATACATAGGACTCATCAACTATCCTATGTTTAAAGAGTATCGCTTTCATCCTTAAATGACTATGTATACCTCCTAGATACTTGAGTGCATTCAGGTTCTTAGGATATATACCCAATATAATGGATTATTTTCTAAACTTGATGGTCTGTTCTTTCACTCTACCCTTGTTTTTGCCAAAAGTAATTCCAAAAAATCCACTAGTCCACTTCCTAGATCCTCCAACTTCCCACAAAAACCCCAAAGAAAGGTGTTTTGATACCAATATGATTTGTAAACTATCATGGATATTCCACTAGAACAATTTGTCGCAACAAATCTTACTATATTCTACAACCTCTTATTATACAATGTTTTAGTTTAGATTTTAGATTTTATATTACTATCTTAGCACATAAAATACTAAGATAAACTAAAACTAAAGTGAAAGAAGATAAGAAAATAACACACCATCCACACAATGAAAACAATATGTACCTTCATAAAACACAATACAAGAAAAACCCAGCTAAAAGGTGAGGCCTATGCCTTTCTTTTTTCTTCTTAGTTATGAAATGCAAATACAAATAAAGTGCACTCACTATGGAGTTGTTGTTGAAATAATGTAACTGCAAAGAGTATTCTTATTATTGTTATTTTATTCATAGGATTAATCCCCATTGTGGATTAATCATGTTGGTAATTGTAATAGGACCAAATCCCCTTTTGCGGATTGGTCAACAGACAATTATAATAGGCAGAATAAGAAGTCGGCCCCAGTAGTTAATTAAGAGACCCAAAAATATAATAAAGGTGGGTTTACCCACCCAGATTGAGAATTCAGCCCTGCCAGTGAAGAGACACTTCACACGTGCCAGAACTTGTATAAATACAGGAGGCTAGCGCCTCATTTGATCACAACTCACTTGCTTAGTTTGAGAGACGAGTTCTGATCTGTTACCAGCAAAAGAGAGAGGGAGAAGAGTGGTGCATCTTTTGGAGAGGACTATCTGTATTGGTTTGAGTTATCTCTTGACATTGTATTGGCAATTTATGATAAGGAAGTTTTTGCTGGGTTTTCTTCCCCT
>ML788537.1:391001-405442 GCA_009831015.1 Picea engelmannii | reverse complement strand
CTCATTTGATCACAACTCACTTGCTCAGTTTGAGAGACAAGTTCTCATCTGTTACCGGAAAAAGAGAGAGGGAGAAGAGTGGCGCATCTTTTGGAGAGGACTATTTGTATTGGTTTGAGTTATCTCTTGACATTGTATTGGCAATTTATGATAAGGAAGTTTTTGCTGGGTTTTCTTCCCCTAGAGAGTTTCCTAGGATAAATGTTGTGCCTCTTGTGAATGTGTATTTCTCAGTGATCTTTTTCTTATGTTGCTCTTATCTATTGAAATGCAAAGAACTATAACAATTGCATAAAACATTAACAGTTGCCATCAACAATTTTCGTTGTATGGCTACTACATTATCTTTTAATTACTTTGTGCTACATCAATATCCCACACCTAAATTCTCTGCTCAACTATGCAACAATAAAAAACACAATAAGAATGGAACCCGTTCCTTTTCTAGCATCCCAATATTTAACATGGATTGAGGGTCATCGAAGGTTAAAGTTAGGGTTTTTCCATGCCTCAACTCTCAATTAGAGTTAGGTTTTTGGACCCTATAAAATATTCTATAAATTCAACATGTGAACATATCCACATGGGTATTGATGTGCCATCCACTCAATATCATGGTCATCAATAGGATAGATTAACTTGTGAGAGGCATAAATTCCTCATACAAACTCCAATTGAGATTATATTTTCACCATTAGAAATCTATCAATTTGTATAACAACATCAAAAGGATAGGATTTTTGTTTGTAAATTTTTTACCCTAAAAGCTATTATTTAAGGCCTTAAGCAGGATCTAAAATTTCCTAGAATCCAAATCACCAAATCCGTATCTACTCCTAAAATGGGCCCTACAATAGCTTCAATTATTCCACCCAAAAAGTACCAAAGTAGATGAAAAATTATACAATTCTCCATTTCATATCATAAAATCACCCAACCACTTGATCTAGCTAGCTAGCCCCAAATCCCCTGATTTTGAGAATGATACCTAAGGTAAACAAAATTCTTCAGGGCTCAGGTTTATATCAACATCTCAACAACAACCAACTCACGAGAAAACATGGTACAAAGTAGGATTTGAACTCAAGTAGGGGAGGAAACAACTTTCATCTCAGCCACCCTAGCTACACCCAACTATATATATAATTTATTTTTAAGGTCACAGTCAAGCCAGACACCAAATTGGTGTATGAGACCCCCTTATTTGTGGGACAAGAGACCCCTTCCACACAGTGATTTGACTACTAAATTCTACGGAGGTATACATACCCTACCCCCCCTCTAGATTTGAACCTTGGACCTCTAAGGAGGAAACACATGATCTTAACCATTATATGTGTGTGTGTGTGTGTGTGTGTGTGTGTATCCTCAAGGGTTAGCTCAAGTAGTTTGACATGTTGTGTTGAATTCATAATAGCCAAGGAGGTCATGAGGTCAAATCCACCTGCGTCCCTCTAGGTTAGGAATAGATTTTATCAACAAGCTGCATTTTCCCTAAGCAACATTCATGGAATGTGAGGAACTGCCTAAAGGATTTCCCTGAGGAAATTTTTTATCAAAAAAAGTGTTTGTGTGTGTGTGTGTGTGGAAATTTATGAACCCAATAGATTTTCTCAACTAGTTTGTCACTAATTGTGTTGGTCATTTGTCTTCATTTGACTAGTTTCATGCTAGTAGGTGCCCAATTTGAATCCCCCTTAGTTAGGCACACTAGTTTACTAGATAGGTTTGCTAATAAGTTCCCAATTTGAATCCCCTTAGTTAGGCACACTAGTTTATTGGATATTTTATTGGGGATTCCATCCATGAATATAGGGAAGCATCCCTTTGGTTTCTCTACAAAATTTTCCTTGTAAAAAATATATAAAGAAATCAATGCTTGTTTTTGTTTTCTTAAATTTTTATTTTTTTCAGTTACTCATTTTAGACATCAATGAAATGTTTAAGGATTTTATTTGTTTAAGTTCAATATGTTTGGATATGTGTATATTTTTTTTCATATTTAGGCATGGAGATTACACATATCACACATAGTAGGTTGTATAATGGGTATGTCTACTTAATAAGCCTTAGTTTTCTCAATATTTCCATATGCACTCCATGTTAATTCTCTATAAAAATATATAGTTCATGTAAATATAGTATAATACTTGACATATAGTGGTAGGCTAGCTCGAGTGGTTAAATGCTATTAAATTCTTTGAGATTCATACAAATGCAAGAATTTTTCCTTTCAGAAAATAATAATATAATATAATACTTGAGATAAAATTTATAGAGGAAATATTTATCCAAAAATTATAAAATTTTATGATTTTTTTCTATTATAAAACTTTAAAACAAAACAAATGTTTCCTATTATAAAACTTTAAAATAAAATAAAAGTACTTAAAAATATTTTAGGAAATAGAGATAATAAAAGTTTGTCATCTAAAATTATTATGAAATAGAGATAATATGAGTGGGCCTAATGGTTAAGAACATGTGTTTTCTCTTTGGAGGTCAAGGGTTCAAATACAAATGAGTAGGGTATGTACATCTCAAATATAAAAGTTTGTCGCCTAAAATTATTAGAAAATAGAGATAATAATGTCCTGCTTATACCCAAATTAGATCAAAAATTCCAAATGTTTGTCACAATACTGAACTTCCTAACCTTATACCAAATTAGATCTCAATTTCCAAATGTTTGTCACAATATCGACCTTCCTAACCTTCTAAGTCATAAAAACTTTAGTGATCTTGGTTTCAAGCATAGTGATAACATTTTAAAGAAATTGAAGTAATATCTTGCTTTTCCTCAATGGGTGTTAATCACCATCATCATCATCATCATCATCATCATATATAATTTTTATTTTTTGTTTACTTAAACATTTAAATAATTAATTTTATCAAATATTGTTTTCAATAAAAATATTTATAAGAATTTAATATATTATAGAAAATATTTTTTTATATTAATGTAAAAGATACATTACCTGTGGGACTATACTGTGATCTAAGAAACCGCGACCAAGGGGCATCTAATCCATCAAAATCCTCTAAGGATTGCACCTGGATTGGGACACACCAACCCTTAACATGGTTGGATTTTTTTAGGTGTCTCCTCCCAACCACCATGAGTTTTAAACCTTGGCAGCCTTACAGAATGAAACCCTCTAAATCCAATCATGCTAGAAACATTTGACATTTAAAAGATACATCTTATACATATTATTTTATCATTTTTTTTATAATTATAGTAAATCATAATTATTCTAAATAATTTTTTCCATGGAATAAATGTCATTTTATTTATATAAATTAAAATTATACTATCATATGCATCAGGGAATTCAAAACTAAAGTCTCTATAACTAGATGGAGAAACAACTATGCATGTATGCATACTTACCTTTAGCATTAGTGAGCTATATCAAAAAATATAGTTGTTCCTTGACTTAAAAGGTCATTAATTACATATTTTAATACGAGTCTCTTAGACACATCTTCAAAAAAGAATGGTTGCTCCATGACTTAAAAGGATAAAATACACAAAATTACATCCTTCAATAAGAATAGTTGTAATTAGTACATTATCAGAAAAAGGAAATTATGTCCATGGTGGTATGGGGGAAATCAACTGTGTACCCATCCTAAAATACAGAGAACATTCTAGATACCACGCTCCATCCCCAATGCCAATTTTGAGAGGTCATATGCTACCTCGTTCATATCCCTATATATATGAGACAAAGAAATGTTGAGAATGTCGTCATATATTGTTGTATATCATCTAAAAGTGATTGTAAAGTAAAAAAATTGAGTGATGCTTCCTTTCTAATCCATTGGATAACTAGTAAAGAATCCCCAAAATTTTGAAGTTGTGGTGACACCATATTCTTGAGCCAATTGGAGGGTTAGTTTGAGAGCCATTAGTTCACAATAGTTGTTTGTTTCATACCCAATTCCATATTTTAAATATATATTGTGATTTGAGGAGAGATAAAATATTCCTCCCAAGCCTCCTAGTGGAGGAATCCCTCAAGAGGCACCATCAAAGTATGCCCAAGGAATATCCATATTGATGAATTCTTCTTTTTTTCTCAATATTTGTTTTTTCTCTACTTGAAGATAAGAATTTAGGATATTAGGAGACTAAATTACACATTTAAACTGTAGGGTCTCATGTCCTTTGAAAATATTTAGGTTTCTAACGAGACAAATTCCCCACGTTGTATTGAGTGGAAGAGGTCTCAGATTCTATATATCCTTGTTTGTAAACCAACACCTGGAGGATTCTTCCATGGTTCCTCCTTCCCGTGCATGTCTTAGCCCTGTCATGTTTCCAACTTGTTTCCATACTTCTTTGGAAAAGGAGCAAGTCAAAAGTAAGTGATCAATAGTTTTCATTGCTTGTTGGAATAAACTACACCATACTAGACCAACAAAAAAAAATCTATAAAAATTCCTAAGTAGGAGATTTTTTGTTTAATTCCATCCACATGAAGATTTATTCTTGGAGGTGTGCCTTAACTTCCATATTATTCTCCACCACCAAACAGGTTGTCCCACCAAACCTTCTTTAGCAAGAGCTTTATATCCTAGTTTAGGAATGTAACTCCTAGAAGGGTTAAGAGACCATAACAATTGGTCTTCATCTTCCCCTATTTTGACATTACTATATTTCATCACATCTATATATGACTTCCAATATTTTGTAATATCCTCTCCCAATCTAATTTACTCCCAAGTGAGGTGTTTTTATTTCCAATTTGTAGACCTCCCCTAGTTCACAATCTATCTTAGTTGAAAAAAACATTTTCTTCAAAGCTCATTTGTCACATGTGGAGGTAGTAAGTGATGGAATTTACTAACTATCCAAGGATTAATCATTATCTAGGGTGTATCCCCTCTATCCACCTTCCATATCAACCAATTTCCAAACAACTAGAAATTTGAGTTCACAACTTTCCATATGATTTAGGAATTATGTACATGTTCCATAGGGTTCTTGGTCCAATCCTCCACTATGGTTGGGTACAAGTACTTATCTCTTATTACCTGGACTCATAGTCCTTTTCCTTGGACTAGCCTCCATACATTGTTTTCTACTAGGGCCTTTGATAAAAGTAAGAGGGTTTTTAGGTCCCATCCTCCATTTGCTTTGGGGACCAATAGTTTTTTCCAAGATACCATCATAAGTCCTTTTTTAGGTTTTTCTTCGAACCAAATAAATTTGTAGCACAATGTCCAATTTCTTCCAATACACCTTTCAGGACCTAATCCAATGAAATCCAATATACATGTATGGCTTCCAAGACAACTTTGACAAGTACCAATCTTCCCCCTCTTGAGAGAAACCAATTGCACCAATGATTTATCTTCGTTTCTACTTTGGAAATCAACCATTTACAATCATCTTTTTTGTAGGTCCAAAATGTTTCACATAGTAGGTCCAAAATGTTTTTAAACTTTTCAAAAATCCTTCTACTACCTTCATAGAAAAGCAGTATGTCACCTGCAAACAAAAGATGTTTGATGTTGCAAGCTTGACCAATGCAAATCCCTTTAAAGCTACCATTCTATTATGCCTATTTTAGTAGTCCACTCAACCCTTCAACTATTAGTAGAAATAGGAGAGAGAGATGGGGTATCCTTATCTAAGACCCCTTCCTAGTATGAAGAAAGGATATTTTTCTTCATTAATTAAGACATCAAATGATACTGGGGTAATACAACTTATCACCCAAACTAAAAAATTATCACAAAAAACCAAGTGAATGAAGGTCAATCAAAGGTAAATCCAACTTACCTTATTGTAGGCTTTGGAGAGGTCAATTTTGATTACCATCGATCTTTTATTTTTTGTATTGATTGAATGGAGTCTTTCCTAAGTTATCCCAACTGCCTCATGGATTTGTCTTCCTTCTAGAAATGTGAACTCCTCAATTGACATTTTTTTTATAAGACCTTTTTTAGTCTTATTACAATGATCTTTGAGATAATTTTGTAGATGTAGTTGCATAAGGATATTGGTCGAAACTTTTCAAAGGTTGTTGGATTATCCTCTTTTGGGATCAAATCAAGGAAGGTAGTATTGTAGGCCACAAGAATTTTTTTTATGGTTATTGTGGTCTCCACCACCTTCCTTAGGTCTTCTTCAATGAATTCATAGCATCCAGGAAGAATTCCACAGGTAGGACATCATGCCTAGGGATTTTATCCTTTTGGAAAATTTGTAAAATTTGAAGCAGTTAATCTTTGATTATGTCTTTTATCAGCTCCATGTTGTCCCCATTGTTTACAAAGAAGAGAAAGGAATTTGAGACTCTTTTAAATTCATCAATAGTGGCCCTAGATTCTTCTTTGAATATATTGGAGAAATAGTTGAATCCCTCATCTACTACGTCTTTAAAATAAATTGCCCACACGTTGCTTACCTTGTCAATATTCCAAACATAATTGATATGTTTCTTTCCATTTGCATATCCATGAAAGAAAATGGAGTTTTCATCACTTGCTTGAATCCAAATGGCCCTACTCTTGAGCCTGCATTCCTCTCTTTCTCTATAAAGATGTTCCTCTTTTTTTCTTCCAATTGGTTTGCTTCCAATTTATGGGTCTCAGTCAAGTATCCAAGCCCTTAACTAGTGTTAAAGGTCTCCAAACCTTCTTCCACTTATTTAAAGAGAATATTATATTTTTATTCTTTTCCTTTTCCCATTGGGATTCCACCTTCTTTGAATCTTTTATGATTTTTTGAAATCGAAGTGAGTTTGAATCCCTTATATGTTTATCAAAAGGATTCTATAAATTCTTGAACTTTTTGAAAAAACATTTTAGCTTCATCCATTCAGGATTTATCTTGAAGGGGATGGGAGGTTTTTCCTGGGAAAGGGCCACTTCTAACACAACATGATTATGGTCTGAATCCCTTCCCAAGGCTACCCATTTTCTTAATCGAATAAATTCATCTAGGAACCCTTCATATATTAAAAAATGGTCAAGCCTCTTGGCTATATTGCCTTCCCCTAATCTCTTATTTATCTAGGTGATAATTAGGTTTGCTTGTTCAATGTCCAACATACCATATGTTTCCATGTTTCTAATAAAATATCATGAGATATTATACATGTGATATGTAGGTCACCAAATTTCTAAAGCCACTAATGTAAAGTTTAGGTCTCCCCCTATCACCACAAGGCCACTCTGAACACATTCCATATTGAACAAATTGTCCTAGTACTCCACTTGATCAGAGTAGAGACCATAAATACTTAGGATAGTGATTTATTTCCCCAAACCAATTGAGAACAAGGATACCCATAGACTTGAAAGAAAATAACGAGAGTTATATAGGCTATAAGAAGACCTATACCATACATTTATATTTCCACCAAATATCCCAATAGAAATAACATAATTGAACTCCCATCTGATCATAAATTTTGAGAGTTCTCGAATTACATTTCCTCCCTCTATCACAGTCTTCTATAGGAGGATAATAGAGGGTTTTAATGTTTTTATAAGTCTCCATATGGCCAATTTATTTAATGTATTATCCATCCCCTAACAATTGAGGGTCAAAAATATCATTTAATCCCCTACTAGGGGAAGATGCTATAAGAGACCATAATTATTTCCCGTGTCTAACCTTTGATGATTCTTGTCTATGTGTCATGTACATAAAGGAATTTATCCCTCTCTATGTTGGATTATAGTTTTTTCATCAAGGAAACCTAACCCCCTTACTAAATTAAGGAAGTCTATGATTCCTTTGCTTTTCGGTCACAGGTTATATGTTAAAGTTTCTCTTTGTATAGAGTTCCATGAATATCCCTGAGGTTCAAATTCCAATTTAGATTTTTCAGGAGCCCCCACCCAGGTTTCTTCTTCTACCATGGCCTTTTGAATTATAGGTAAGGGGATAAGAGTCGAGGGAACAAGTTTGTTAATAATTGATAGGCCAATAAAAATTCACTTATATACACCAAGAATTATATTTCTTCCTCTGGCCCCTAAGTTTTTAAAACCAAATTATTTGAATATTTTATTTTACAGGGGGAGGTAATTATGGGGACTTACCTAAGAGAGGTATGCAATCCTTGTTGTCACTAGTGGAATCCCATCTCTATTCCTTTATGAGAACCAAGGTTGAGGGTTTCTTTGGTCGTTCTAGTATCTTGAATGAGGGTCCTTCCAAATGCCTCTTTTCAATTGGAACTTATTTCCTTTAAGTAATTTGAGGGGATTCTGGAAACACCACCCCTTGTTATTGAGGTTGCTTCCTCTAATCCCATACCTTTCTCTATCAAGGGTAATTACAATCCATTGCTATGTGTCCATATCTATGGCATCATCCATGTTTTAAGGGTATACCTTCATAATCAAGATTTAATCGATAATGATATTTACCTCTCTGAATAACCAATTCATTTGCTAGGTCTTTGCTAGTTTCTATACCCACTAGTATTATGGTCATGTTGAAGTATCCAACATCCTAAAAATATAAATTATATTCATAATATGAACCAAGGGAGTTTCCTGTTTTTTCAAATACATCCTCTGACCATAAAATGAGAGGTAGCCTAGGTATTTGAATCCAAATTAGAAGTGTGTCCAATTGATCCATTGTAGCATCAAAATCAACATGCCACTTCTCCAGGAAAATATTTTTGGCACCCCATTTCCACCTACTCTACAATAATTTATTTACCTCTCCAGTTGAGTTAAAAACCCAGACCATCCATCCCTTTTTCAAGGTCATTATGTGTGGCACACAACCCACCATAGATTTAAAATTTAACTGCATATAGTCCTTTAAGCACTCATAGTACATCTTGTTTCATATAAAATGGCCAACTACCACCTTCTCTTCTAGTTCCATTACATTATTTAACCTATTTTTGGAACCCAAACTTATACTTACCAACTCAGGAATTTTCTAGATGCATTTCCTCCTATTTTTTTACATTCTCCTTCCAGCAAGGTGTTAGGAAACAAACACCCAAATTGCTTGAAAATATGAAGAGAAGTAACTCCATGCCTTGATAATTTGAAAGATAAGCCTCTTTGAGGGGGAATTATCCTTTTACAATAGAAAAAATGTATAAGATGAGATTATTTTAAGGCTAGGTCTCCTTGGTATATATAGGAGTTAAAGGGTACAATCACAATTAAAGGGTCTAGATAACAACACTGATATAAAAATAGAAATGTAATAACTCAATATCTAGGGCTTAACATGCCCCTCCCCTTGAAAAAAGTGTTTCTATCAACACTTGATTAGTTGTGGATGTTTCAGCATGAAGAACTCATCTTCACATGTTGCCTCTTCTACTAGTAGGTTCTTTCACTTGATGAGGTACTAAGTAATTACTCAATTTCATAGCTGCTTAATCCTTGTTTCAAGGATTATTTTTTGTTCTAGTATAATTTTTTGTTCTTTGTTAATATCTAGTAAAATATTTTGAACTGAGATCTTATCATTGATTACCTTATTTAAGCAAGAAACATGGAAGATTGAATGTACATGTGAATATGGGGGGGAATCCAATTTGAAACGCATACTTCCAATCCTCTGCAACACCTCATAGGGACCATAGGACTTGGGTGCTAATTTATTGTCCTTTTTTTTTTCTTGAGAAATATCTATTCATATGGTTGTAGCCTCAGAAATACCAAATTCTCCACTTCAAATTCCATTTTGTTGCAATGTTGATATTCTTGTTGTTTAACCCTATTTTGTTTTGTAACCAAGTTGTCCTTAAATAGTTTGATAACCTATTTCTAGTGCTCTATGTGGTCCTCCAATAATTGAACCTCTTCTTTCCCTCTCAAGGGTGATGTGGTCGATGGAGGATGATATCCTTAAAGTTCCATAAATGGGGACATTTTTTATAAAGCATGGAAGGAAATGTTGTACCACCATTCCACCAAGAGAAACCACTTGACCCATTGTGTCTACTTATCAGATGCAGAGAAACAAAGATACCCTTCTAGACATTTATTTACAATCTCAATTTCCCATTATATTGAGGATGATGAGAAGAGTTGTGAGCCAATTGAGTACCCAAACAAGAAAATAATTCAGTCCAAAAAAATCTAGTGAAAAATGGATCTCTATCACTTACAATAATCTTAGGAATTTCATGAAGCTTATGAATTGTTTCCATGAATTTTATGGCTATGGTACATTCTTAAAAGGATGAAGAAAGAAAAAATTGGCATAATTTATGAGTCGATCCACCACTACTATGATGACATTATTTTCTTTAGACTTGGGTAGAGATGTAATAAAATCCATTGAAACCTCTTCCCAACATTGACATGGTATGGATAATGGTTGTAGGATAACCGGGGTCTTTATTTCCTCTCCATTATTTTATCGATATACCACACATTCAACCACAAAATTTTGAACAATAGTTTTAAGACCTTCCTAGAAAAAAACATTCTTGATCCCATGGTAAGTTTTCAAGAATCATGAATGTCCGCCTATAGGAGAAGTGTGCAATTACAAAAGGACCCTTTGTTTGAGTTGGAAATTCTTACATAAATATAGGTAACATTGATACCTTTTTAAATCATTCTTCACATAAATTTATCTAACACTTGGGTCCTCTTTTAGTTGTTGAATTATATTGCATACCTTCTAATCGTGCTTCCATTCGAACTTTTATTCTTCCACCCAATCCAATTACAGAATGGAAATAGCACGTGGTAAACCCTATATGTCTTCTTCTTTCCTTGAAATCACATCTGCCACCATATTAGGTTTTCCCTTTTTGTAGATAATTTCAAATTCATAAACTAACATGTTTGTAACCTATTTTTGTTAATCTTCTGAAGATAATAAATTTCCCAAGAATTACTTCAAACTAACAAGATTTGTTTTTACCTTGAATTGTGTTCCTATTAGGTAAGGGTGGCATTTATTAACTACATGTAATATAGACAACATTTATTTTTCATAAATGGAATTGAGTAATTTATGTCATTTAAATTTGTTTCTCTCGAAGTAAAGGAGCCTTCATTATTGTATTAAAATTACACCAATACCATGTCCTAAGGCATCACACTCCACAATAAAGGTTTTTGTGAAGTTAGGTGTGGCCAAGACAAGAGTCATACACATAGCCTCCTTAAGTTTTTAAAAATATTTGGTTACTTCTTGAGTGCAATAAAATGCCTCGTTTTTTAATAACTCTATTAGAGGTGATTCCATTTGACCATAATTCTTGACAAAATTGCAATAATATCCCACCAATCTTGAGAATCCTCTAAGATTATTCAATATTTTTGGAATCGGTCTTTTCCATAATAGATTTAATCTTGTTAGGGTCCACTTTGACACCTCCATGAGATACAATATGGCCCATATGTTCCACTTCATGAACCCCAAAGGCACACTTGGAAGCATTTTCATATAGTTGTTGTTCTGCCAATAGTTTGATGACCCTGTCAACATGTTTTATATGCTCTTCCCAATATTTGTTGTCAATTAGTGTATAATCAAAAATTACTAACACAAATTTTCTGAGGAAGTGTTTGAAAATATAATTCATCAAGATTTGAAATGTTGAAGGTGCATTAGTAAGGCCAAATGGCAACACCAAAAACTCACAATGACCTTGAAGTGTTCTAAAGGTTTTTTGGGGGTTGTCTTCTTGCCTCATTTTGATTTGATGATATCTAAAATAGAGATCCAATTTAGTAAATAAAATTTAAAATTTCTCCATCTAGAATATCCATGTTATAGGATATTTACCATCAAATTCCCTCATATCAATCTTGGGAATTAAGTAGTTCCTTGGTGTCGAGTTGAACCCGGATGATGTAGACCTTGGAGTGATGAATAATCATGATTCTAGGACTCAATATTTATGTTCTATGCATTTTCATAATTTTATTGCATCATGATATCTCCTTTAGGGAATCTCTCATATAGGGTATGTAAGGTCATGGATGACATGGAGTTTGTAATTGTTCCATATTTTCATTCATATTATTTTCCATATGTTGTAATTGTATTTGTGTGTTTATCAGGTCATCCTTTATTATTTACATATCCCTCAATTCTTTAAATTGGTTTTCCAATTTGGATAGTTGGTTATGTATATATTCAGTTTCTTCCTAAGTCGTTATTGAGCTTTATAGAGGTTTAATCGGTGTAGAAATTTTTGGAACACCCTTTTCCATGTGGGATAAAAATAATATTTATTTATAATTCTTAGATATTCTAACTTTACCACATTTTTAAATCACTTGAAATAGATCTTCCAATAAAATTTATGTCATTGTAAGTTACATACCTTTAAAACCATGATTTGAAGACTATTTTGAGGCCAACCTTGCACCTGAAATAAATATGAAATTTGCGCACATGTTTATGAAATTATAGTCTATTATACCATGATATGTCTTCTCTGAAATGCCACAAGTTTCACTTAATTATGATGTCCCAAGGAAAAGTTATGGTAACTTCCCCAAAACTTGTTTATTCTTTCCTTTTCAAGATATGAACTTGTACGAACTACTATGTGTTCTTTTTTTCATATCAAATTCTAAAATTTTAACCTAAAACACTAGGGTGTATACCATATGTTAAAAAACTAGTGCAACTCATTTTGGATCTTTACATAAGTAGATATGATTCTTTTACCCATAACACTTATTTGAGACTAGTTTTAGGGCTAGTCAAAAACCCTAATTTCCACATCTTGTAACTTGAAAATTATAGTAAAAAAGAATCTAAAATTTTTACCACAAGTTATGAAACATGTATCCATATACTCCTGAAAATTTCATGATCTGAAAATTCACCAAAAAACACTATAGCTAAAATTCCAAGATGACTCATTTGAGACTATTTTTAGGACTAGTTAAAAACCATAACTTCCAGAAGCTATATCTCAAAAAATATAGTTAAATAAAACCTAAAATTTTTACCACAAGTACTTCTATATGTCTACTCAGGTTCCTAAACATTTCATATTCTGAAACATCACCAAAAAAATGTTATAGTAAAAATTCTAAGATGGCTCATTTGAGACTAATTTAAAGACTAGTTAAAAACCCCAACTTCCACAGGCTATATCTTAGAAATTATAACAAACCAAGACCTGAAATATTTATCAAAAGTACTTTTCTATGTATCCTCAAGTTTTTGAAATTTTCATAGTCTAAAACTTCACCGAAAAATAAAATTATAGTGAAAATTTCAAGATGAATCATTTGAAGGAGAAAAACCTTAGGATCGTATGCTCTGAAACCATATATTAGGCAAAAAACACCCAAATATACTAAAAATAGAAAGAGGAGTAACTCCACACCTTGAGAATTAGATAGAAGAATAAAATATAAGCCTCTTTGAGGGGTAGCCTCTGTTTAGAATAAAATAAATGTACAAGATGAGGTGATTTTGCATAGCCGACTCTATCTATTTATGTAATTTCATCAACAAATGATTTATGTAGCCTATAGAAAAATAATGTCAAAAATAGCGATATAGAGAGGTATTCACAAAAATGGAGGTTTTTATCTATTTGCAAACCGAATCACTAGGTTTGTCATCTCAAACCTAAATATGAGGCAACCAAGTTAACATACACGTACGCTAATGTTGTCATTCCTGCCCAAAAAATTTGAATTCTAAAGAACATGCATGCGCTCTATGAACACACACATATTCCTAGGAAGATGCACGCACTCAAGGAATACATATGTGCTCCAAGAATGCATACACACTCCAGGAACGCACATGCACTCCACGCTCACGCACTCCTATTTCCTATTTCCAATTCCCCCTCCCTCCCACTATATCTCCTCCCTCTCTCTCTCCTACATGTACTCCTCTCTCCCCCTCACCTTGAATCCACCTCCCTCTCTCTCCCCAACTCTTCCCCTTTCTCTCTTTACCACTCTCACACTCTCTCTCTCTCTACCCCTATCCTCCCTCTCTCTCTCCCCCTCCCTCCAACTATATCTCATCTCTCTCTCCTACATCTGCCTCTCTCTCCTACATTTACCCCTCTCTCTTCCCCCCTATTTGTCTTCCTCTCTCTCCCTCTCACACTCTCACACACTCTCTCTTTACTACATTTATATGCCTTCCTCTCTCTCCCTTCCACACTCTCACACACTCTCTCTATCCCCCCTCTATGAATTCCTCTCTCTCCCTCCCACACTCTCTCTCTACCTCCCCTCTTTGTCTTCATCTCTCTCCCTCTCACACTCTCACACACTAGCAAGTTTAGTACATTGCAAGGCAAGGCATGGTAAGGTAAAACATGGCCTTGACCTAGACATGGTAAAACCTAGACATGAAAATACCTATACATGGAAAGGCATGGCAAGACCTAGACCTAGACCTATACTTATACCATGACCTAGACCTAGACCTTGCATTGCCATGCCTCTCTCTCTCTATCCCCCCTCTATGAATTCCTCTCTCT
>ML788537.1:359526-382193 GCA_009831015.1 Picea engelmannii | reverse complement strand
TATGGTTTGGGTGTGGCTGGAAGCTTGTATGGCCAAAGGCCTAACCTTGGTCAAGGACCAAGAATTCAGAAAAATTCTGAAAATACTTGAGTGTGGCCAAAGGCCGGATCAGAACTTAGCTCCGATACCAAATGAGACGAACAAAGTTCGCTCACACAAGGATTATCCAAAATACTTGGAATATAAAAAAGTAATCCATATAGGACTGTAAACAATAAATGAATAATAAGATATGAAAGATATATAATGAGATGATTACAATTGAGAAATGAGGGCCTGCTTATATACCCACGCAGGGGTGCCCTTTACCAATAGTCATGTCCTTTGAGACATGACCTTTCATTATTAATAATTATTATTTATTAACTATTATTATGTTATGAATATATATTTATGTATATTTATGTTCATAACATGCACACACCTGAGTAAGTGTGCAAGGATTACCGTGCATGCGAACTAAGGGAAGAGTGTGTGGATGTTTCATAACTTTGTGTGCACTTGAGTAAGTGTGCAAGGATTGCTTTAAAGTGCACATCGGACCGTGTTTGTAGCCAGAATATTTTGGGGCCGAAGAGCCTTTGTATATATGTATATTGAGTCCAGAGTATCAGTGTGGTTATTAGGATGGAGAGCTTGGATTGCGAAAAAGGCCAGTGCACCTATTTTTGTAAAATGTAATTACAATCAGATATTAATAAAACATATCACTGTGCGCAGACCAATCAGACGAAAAGAGATGGGGGATCTTAAAACTCCACTAGAATGGGAAAGGGTTGTGAAGCTTAAAGGGAATATTTTGATAATTTTTCCAAAAGTATAATTATGGGATATGTATTTATACTAAGTTCCTAAGGAAGGTGATAAATGTCCATTTATAATCACGCAAATATGTTGTTGGGCCTTAGTGTATTTCGGGGGGATTTCACTCATTCCTTCATCGTGCAGACCTACTTTCCTTTGGGAGGCATCCACATCTTGTTGTAACTTGTTTCCATCACATAACCATGTGGTTGGGAAGCTTGTCCATGATTAAAGAGGCAAGTTTTCAGGCCCATGTGTGATTGAAGAGGCAGGTTGTCAGGCCTATGTGTGATTGAAGAGGTGGGTTGTCACACCCGTTTGCTATTGAAGAAGTGGGTTGCCAAGCCCGTGTTTTTCAAAGAAGAAGGTTTTCAGGCCCATGTTTGTTGAAGAATCAGGTTGTCATGCCCGTAAGCATTCTCTCCTGGTGAGAGAATTGCTAGGAATTATTTTCCCAAGGTGCATAATTGTAGCTACAGGCCTCTGAAACTTTTTGTTCGACCTGTTGCTAAATCCATGGAAGGGAAGTGAGGCAGTCGAAAGAATGTTGAGAAAAGAAGGGACACACTTCCTGGGGTGGGATAAGCATGTGGGGAATGAGGGACGGTAGTCTGTTTGTTGGGGTTGGAACCTTTGTCTGAATGTTTTGATTATGGATAGACCTTAGCTTGGCTTAGGAATCCTTTTCCCAAGTGGATTTTTAGCCTCAGCTCAGGGGTGACATGTTGCTGAGAGTTTCTGAGTGGAAGAGTCTATGGTTGGGAGGAACGTCTAAGGTTTGTGCATATTTGGTGGATTGAAACAAGATATAAGTGTCTTCTTATGTGCATTATTCTTTGAATAATGTGCATATACATGTTAAATATATTACGTGTTAAATTTGTATATGTATTTGTGCCTTGATTATATATGTTGTAGAACTACATTTTTTTGCATATGCAGGGCATGGGTCATGACGCTTTATATGTGTTTATATATTGTTTAACATGTGAATACTTATGT
Source organism: Picea engelmannii (assembly GCA_009831015.1). Lineage (NCBI taxonomy): Eukaryota > Viridiplantae > Streptophyta > Pinopsida > Pinales > Pinaceae > Picea > Picea engelmannii. The sequence goes on along the minus strand of ML788537.1, from coordinate 380,387 downwards.
TATTTCTTCCTATGGAATTGGTACATAATTATGTTGGGTTGTGCATGTATTGTTAGTCCTGCATAACTGTTACAAATGTAGAGCATGGTAGTTTAAGTGTTTCTTGTTAGATAAGTTTGTGGTAATGGTTATGGAATTCTGAGGAAAGGCTTGAATCATCGTGCACGCAAAGTGGTGTTAGTTTGTGCACGCGATTGGGACAGATATCTTGGGTGGCATAGGAATGGTTGTGCGTGTAGTTGTATTATGAGTTCTTTCCATTGTTATAGTTGTTATCTTTTTAATAAACTTCAACAATAATCGTATGGTTTCTAGCACAAAGCTATAAATTACGTGCATGATAAGAGACAGTCGACGAGGCCAACACAATGATGGTTGAGCACGCGGATTTGCTAAGACATAGTTTTTGTGTGTAGTACGAGACCAGTTTCGCGCACTAGAAAAACATAGTGGTGCGTAGCACAAGGCCAGTGGTGTGCGTTATTGGTTTCAACGAGTTGCTTTTGCAGAAGAAATAATTGATATCAGAGATTTATATAGTGAAGTTATTGTGGTGGAGACTTTACAATGTGGTAACATGACTTATCTAGGACGTTGGATATGTCACAACGTGGTATCTGAGCTCAAATTTTGATGTGACATGGCCTTTGAGTAGAGTTGGGGATGTTACATAGCAGTGTACCCAATAGATTGCAGAGGAAAAACACACATCTAAGACAAGGTTTTACTCTGGAAACCCAACATTCATTGGATATTTTATTACGTTCAAGAGAATATTATAGAGGAGTGAGCTATACATAGACTTTGTGTATTGTTACTCACGATGAAGATAAAAAATGCAGCAAGCCATGGCTCAGAGACACCTTTTCTTAGAGTGATCAGGCACATCAACTCCTTCATCCACTCAACCTTAACCAAACTTCCCTCCTCGAGCTTTAATATTTTCTGTTGTCCTACTCCCTTTCTCCTTACATCACCCTTCATTTTTTCTCCATTGCTATAGCCCTCATTGTTTTAATGGGCTACCTTTAGAAGGAAAACCATCACATCTGTTTGTTTCCACTTCCAATTGGCCAAGAAGACAAAAAATTAAATTAAATGAAATGAAGCATATTTATTTAAAAAATTTACAAACATTTTCCAAGATCCAATTCAGATCACACATCCCCATTTGAAGGATTTTGGTCCCCAAAAGTTCGACCATTAGGGAGATGGAAGCAGAAGACCTCCATTTTCCTATGCATATCCACCATTCCATTGTTGATGAAGGTGGCTTGTTTCCTACTTTTCTGCCCTTGTTTCCCTGCTATAGGATTGATGTTCTTTCTCTCTTGATGTGATTTGACAAGGTATGTCTTTCCACCCTTGACCAAGTGATACTTTTTTTCTCTCATGTAGAAGGTAGAATCCCTATCCCACAAGTAGGGGCTACCCATCATCACTCCATAGGTGTCCAATAGTGAAACTTCACATTCTACCTCATCAACATAGCTAGCACTAATGGAAAACTTAATTTTACATCATTGAGTGATTCTTGTAACAATTTTCCCTTGCAATCATACAAGTGAACTTGGATGCACTAGATCATAGGTTTCTAGACCAAACTCAACAACTTGTGTTTTGGAAACCTAATTACATTCAGAACCACTATCAAACAATGCATTTTCCTTATGTTTCTTCACTTGAACTTTGATTTGAAATAGTGCATGTTTATCTCCACTCATTTTTGGTTGCTAGAATGTGGTGTAAGCCATATCTTTGTCCATATTAGAGGTGTTTTCTACTGCTTCTTCTTTTATCTCGGTAGCTCCCTTGGCTTTCCCCTTGGACTTTAGCCATTTTGGACATAATTCTAGATGAATTTTATAGCACTTCTCTTCCATGTGTCCATCTACATTGCAATGTTTGCAATGTCTATTAGGATCCCTCCATTTTTTGGTTTTGGATATCATCTTCTTGTCTCTTTTCTTGTTGGTTTCTTCTTGGACCTTGTGATGCTATCCTTTCTTGGGTTCCAACTCAATGTAGAGAGCATTATTTCTTGACTCGTTTATGCTTTCACACCATGAATTTGCAATTGTCTTCAGATATGGCTGAAAAGTCTTCCAAGGTACTTCATCACCATTCCTAGATCTTCCATAGATATAACCAACCGGATGGTCTGCCTCCTAAAATTAGAAGTGTATTCTTTCACTCCTTGTCCTTGTTCTTGCCTAAGGTATTGCCACTTCATGAGTTGTTCCTCTTCGTAGCCTATGGGATAGAATTGTGACTTCAATAATGTCTTGAATTCCTCCCATTTTATCACCATGAGATTCTTTCTTATCCTCAATGCATCCACATAACTCTCCCACCATAGCAGAGCATGTCTAGTCATCTTCAATTGGGCAAAGAAAATATTTTATGTTTATTGGACTTGATAAAGCCCAAAGTAAACTTCTAATTGTTTCAACTAGCTATCCAACACCTCGACATTAGTTTGTCCATCATACATGGGTCACTACTACATATTCAAAATTTTCCAACGAACTATTTCCAATGGTACAGAAAAAATTGGTCATACTGTCGAAAAATACAAGATAAATATTTTTATTTTTTATTTTTTGCAATCCCGCCTAAATTCGTCGAACTTGAGACAGAAACGGATGTTCATCGCACTTGAGATTTCTAGGAGAAGGTGTCTCTATCGTGACGAACTTCTACATTCGTCTCAATACCGACGATACTATTGCTAACCATTGCTTTCTTCAAATGGTCACCCATTATTTGACAAATTCAACACTGACTTGGTCAACTCTTGTCAAAATTATGACAGACAAAATTATAAATATGTTGCATTTTAGGGATGTTGCGACAGTTTTGCTATAACAACAAAGGTTCAAAAAGGGTATAAAGTGTTATTGTCAAGCGAAAAAGGGATTTATTTTTATATGTCAATTGCATTAGAAAAATATAATAGATATTCTATTACACCACTCAATTTTATAAGATAATTGATTCAGGAGCATCACCAGCGAAGCATAAAGCGGAGGATAGCTAAGCGTGCTAGCGCACATGTTGAAGAACATTTGAATTTTGAAGAATGGGTATCACACAAATATTTTTGAAAAGAGTTGTAATTAAAGAACACCTTTAATGTTGAAGATATGGATGGCTCATGGAGACATCGGAGGATGTATTTTCTTTTAATGTAGCTAAGTGCAGTACAGATTCGATGTGTTCGATCTGATCTGTCTGCCACAAATATTTATTGTAATTAATGTTAGTAGCTGATAGCTTTTAATTTGATAGGATAGATTTAGAATCGTTGGAGGGTAGGAACTCAAAGAGTCCTCTTGTATAAAGCTTTGTATTATTTCTGAGAGAAGGTTGTTGAATCTATTGTGTAGATTGCCATCGTTGTTAGTTATTGTTGTCACTCTAGTTGTCAAGAGCCATCGCCATTGTAGCAAAGAGTTCAGAGCTATTGAGAATCAGTGTATGAATGTAAGTAATATTTAGTCGAATGAATATAACATAGTAGTGTTTTCCCAAATGTATGGTGTTGATGCGTCTATCTGAATGAGTGAATGGTAGACTTTCTGTTTATTTTCAATTCTCTGTTATTTCTAGTTCTTGAATTTATGCATGCATTTACATGGCTAGATGTATGAATATGTGAGGTTTAAATAAGTTTCAATTGTTTCTCTTCTAAGAGCGAGTGCAAGCTATGCATAGTGTCTGCAAGGTGTGCGTGACTGGGTCTGTTTCAACTCACAGCTCAGAAGGGATAACGTGAACTTATATGTGCAAGGAGTCCAAAGCGTCAGCAAGGTGTGTGTGACTGAGTCCATTTGGATTCAGAAAGCTCTGGAAAATAAATTTGAGAAAGTTTATCCGCAAGGAGTGCGTGATCGATTCTTTCGACTCAGAAGTTCAGGAGGAATAGTTGAAGTCACCTACATAGTGGTTGGAGTTCAGAGGAGGACCTACTGCAAGGTGTGCATAGGCTGAAATTCTGACTAAGTGTCGAAAAAGAGCATGTACAGAGGCAAAATCCAGAGGAAAAGTAAGCTCAAGAGGGAGAGTGGTGAGAAATATTCAAAGGGAGAATCCTTTTAGGTTTACCAGATCCCACGAATGATATATATTCTGAAGGAAGGTGGATTGTTCCAGACCGGCAGATCTGGAAGAACTACGTGGAAGTTGTCTGTAAGGTGTTTCGGCACTTCGTGGTCTAGAATTGTGGAGGTTTGTGCATAAGGTGAGCTAGATTTTCGCAAAGTCGTGAAACCCAAACTATAGCGGAGCTGTCAATATCCAAGGAGACAGGAAGCATAAATTTGGAAATTCGGAGAAGAGCGCTTTGGGAAGAGATGAAAGCAGAGATCGTGATATTTCTTAAGCTTGAATTCATGAAGGGTTGGACCACGGTCATATCCTATGGTCACCTAAGAGGAATGTCTAGCGTGGAGTTAGTACTTGCGAATTGGGGTGTTGCCAGGAGTGCCGAAGAGCGAAGGAATGGGTAGTTCAACCTTGCGGGTAACACAAAAGGGACCTATGTGTTGAGCATTCGAGGTCTATTGAAGGTCCAAAGAGCCAGTTCGGCTCAGGAGTTTGAATATCCAAGACTGGGAGGTCACTTAGTCCCAAGGAGGGAAGGGGGTCTGTGCTAGAGTGGTATCAGATCGAATACAGGATTGATTTTTGTAGAAAGAGAAGTAGACTGATATCATCGAGTGGTATCAGATACATCAGCACAATGTCGCCTAGAATATGTGTGGAGCCACCCATAGAAAATAGAGCTATGGAAAGGGTGATGATATAACTGCGTGCAAGGATGGATGCCATGGAAACAACACAACGAAGAGCACCTGATGCTGGAGACATCAGCGGTGCAGAAAATGAAGAAGTGGAAGTCGAAGAAGTTGTAGCAGAGGATGTTGTGGAAGAATGCTTACTAAAAGCGGTTGTTAAGTTGGGAGATAGAGCCAAGATATATGTCCCGATGTATGAGGGTAATTTGGACGTCGAAGAGTTTCTTTATTGGATACGAGCAATGGACAATTATTTCGACTATGAAGATGTCAATGAAGAGAAAAAGGTAAAACAAGTTGTCACCAGGTTGAAAGGGCATGCAGCACTCTAGTGGGATGAACTACAAGCTGACAAGAGAAGCAAAGGAAAACAAAATATCAAGAGTTGGGATAGAATGGTAGCCAAACTAAAGGAAAAATTCATACCCAAGGACTACCAGATAAATTTGTTTAGAAGATTACAGAACCTGATACAGAAAGGAATGACAGTGAAGGAGTACAAAGAGGAGTTCTACAAACTGAACATCAGGGCTGGACAGAAAGAAAGAGACGAGGAAAAGGTTTACAGGTACATTAACATCCTAATATATGAAATCTAGGACAATATCAACATGATGACAGTAAAGACAGTAGAGGATGCATATCAGATTGTGCTGAAAGGAGAAGAGAATTTGGCCAGGAAGCAAAGTCAAAAAAACAGAGGTAGAAGCTTAAACAGAGGCAAAGGAGTTGCCCATGACAAGACACCAAATCCCAAGGGTGAGACAGAGAATCCACATAGTCACTTTGAGAGAGGAAGTAGTTCTCAAGGAAGGCAGAGTGGTGGTAGAAACTCTTTCCCTAGAAGAAGAGGAATAGGTAGATGAGGTGAGATAAAGTGTTATGCTTGTGGAAAGGTAGGAAACATGTCTTGGGAATGTCCCGAGAGGAAGAAATAAGGAGGTGAAGCTCACATTTCGGAAGCACAGAAGCAAGATGTAGAGTTCAAAGGCGCAGAATATGGGAGATCTTTGATGATGAAGAAATTTCTCTTGAAGCCAGAGCTAGAAGTTGAAAAGCCAGCGCAAAGGAACAGTTTGTTCAAGACAGCTTGCAAGACTAAAGACAGAGTATGCAAAGTGATAATTGACAGTGGGAGCACTGATAATTTAGTATCCACAGAGATGGTGGATAATTTATAACTAGAGATGACTGTACATCCAACATCGTATAAAGTCTCATGGTTGCAGAAAGGTCATCAGGTAACAGTCACTAAACAATGTCTGGTTGAATTTAAGATAGGAGGGTATATAGATGAAATTCTATGTGATGTGATTCCCATGGATGTATGTCATGTTTTGTTGGGAATACCATGGTAGTATGACAGAAATTCCAATCATGATGGGAGAAGAAATAATTATACCTTGGAGAAAAATGGTAGGACACACATGTCACTGTCAATTGAAGAGAAAAAAGTGAAGGATGAAGCCAGCACGAGCATACTTCTCATGAGTGGGAAGGAAATATTGAATGAAGATAAGAAGGAACAGGAGATGCAGTTTGTTGTAGTGAGGAAGATGAGAGTTATCCTTACAAGTACTTTTGTGGAAGACTTGCCTGAGGAAATTCAGGAACTGTTAGAAAATTTTGTTGGCATAGTAGTGGATGAGTTTCCAAGCTCATTACCACCTATCAGAAGTATCATCCATCACATTAAATTGATACCAGAAGCAAGCCTGCCAAACAAAGCAGCGCACAGGTTGACACCTCAAGATAATGAGGAGGTGAAAAGACAGGTTCAGGATCTGTTACACAAGGGATTGGTTAGAGAAATATTGAGATCATGTACAGTACCAACTGTATTGAATCCGAAGAAGGATGGAGGGTGGAGAATGTGTACAGACTCAAGGGCCATAAACAAGATCACCATCAGGTATAGGTTTCCATTACCAAGTATGTATGACTTGATGGATTTCCTAAGTGGAGCGAACTATTTTTCAAAGATAGATTTGAAAAATGGATATCACCAGATAAGGATGAGAGAAGGTGATGAGTGGAAAACAGCATTCAAGACAAATGAGGGATTGTATGAATGGCTTGTTATACCGTTTGGCTTAATGAATGCCCCGAGTACTTTTATGAGACTGATGAATGAAGTTTTAAAAGATTTCATTGGTAAGTTTTTGATTGTATATATAGATGATATACTGGTCTTTAGCAAGACTAAAGAAGAGAATTTGAGGCACTTAACATTAGTGATGAAGAGGTTGCAACGGGAGAAGTTGTTGATCAATTTAAAGAAATCCTCTTTCATGAAGACATTACTCGTTTATTTGGTTTTTGTGATCTCTTCGAATGAATTGAAGATGGATCCCGAAAAGGTGAAAGAAATCATAGAATGGTTGTCACTAAGGAATATCTTCTAGGTGAGAAGCTTCCATGGATTAGCGAGTTTCTATCAGAAGTTCATCAGAAATTTTAGCGGGATTAGTGCTCAAATGATGGACACAGTGAAGAAAAGACACAAGTCTTTCAAATGGACAGAAGAGGCTGAGAAGAGCTTCAACATATTGAAGGAGAAGATAATTGAACAATTGATTCTGGTATTACCAGATTTCAGGAAGACATTTCAGGTGAGATGTGATGCGAGTGGAGTTGATATTGGAGCGGTATTAAGCCAAGATAATAGGCCTTTTGCGTATTTCAGTGAGAAGTTGAATGATGCTAAAAGGAAGTACTCCACATATGATAAAGAGTTCTATGTCATAATCCAAGCTTTGAAGAAATGGAGACACTATGTCGTTCCGAAGGATTTTATTTTGTATAGCGACAATCAAGCTTTACAATTCATAACCAGACAAGAGAAGTTAAATCAGAGACATGCTAAGTGGATAGAGTTTGTGCAAAATTTCATCACTGTATTTTTGTGGGGAAGAATGTCAGAAAATATTAGAGGTGGGAAAAAAAGTAAAGAGGGTGAAAAGGGTGACGATAAATGTTATTGCCCTTGCAAAAGATGTTGTACTACACGTCCCAAAAGAATTTTAATAGAAAAATCTAAAATACATTGTAGGAGATATGGGCACATTGATGGGGGATCGAATGATTATTGTCCCATGTTAATTAGCTACATATTCATTATCTATCTTTATATTGATTGTATTTATAAAATTTAATATTTTTTTAATATTTGTTATACACACTAATTTTGCATGATTGTTTATAATTATAAATTTAGAATTCCCCCCTAACTTTCTGCACAGTGCACCAAGTAGTAGTAGAAATGATTTTAATGAAGATCAAGTTAATGATCCCATGGAAGAAGATGAAAATAATAACATATTTCAAGATGATGGGACAAATAAAATGATCCAAGACTTGTTCACTCAGTCAAATGAGGATGGGGACAGTGATGGTATTTATGATGAACCTCTTATAGAAAAGGCAAATAAATGACTTTATAAAGGCTCAAAAGAAAATATTATCTCTACTACATTGTTGTTGGTGAACTTAAAGGTTATGAATCATTTGATGAACACTTGTATGACAGAGATCCTAAGGTATGTAATATGTTTCATCACATATACATAAAGGTTGATTTTTTTTCTCTTTTTTTTAGTGTTAATTAATGTGTAAAATAAGAATGCAATATTTACGATTAATATTCTTTACATTAACTAGTTATTTTTTATGTTGTAGATTGTTAGGTGAATTTATGTTACCATCGTCAAATATTTTACCTCTCACATATAGAGATTTACATGCCATTATGAAAGATATTGGAATGGAGTATCAAACTATAGATGCATGTCCTAATGATCATATTATATATTATGGAAAATATGCATCGAAAACAGAATGTCCACAATGTCATATCAGTAGATATAAAATTGATCAAGTAACAAAAATGGTGCCTCAAAAGGTTCTTCGTCATATTCCCATAATTCCACATTTGCAGCGATTGTTCAGGTATGAAAGCATAGGACAATTTATGGATTACCATGCATGGAACAAAGGTGGAGATGGTGTTCTTCGAATTCCTGCAGATGGTTATGCATTTAGGGAAATTGAGGAAAAATGGGCAAAATTTAAAGATGAACCTCGTAATGTTAGGCTTTCATTGGCAACTGACAATGTTAATCCATTTGGAGAGCTTAGGTCTATTTACTCAGTGTGGCCTATTTTTGTTATCAACAATAACATTCCTTCATGGATCTCAATAAAGAGGGAGCACATAATGTTGACAATGATTGTTACAGGTATTTGTTTACATTAATTTTTTGAATGTAACATTTTTATTTGTTTCATTTTTTTCATAATATATTTTATTTATTTATTTACTTATATATACATATTATGGTAGTAATTATGTGTAATTTCAAACAATTAGGTAAGTACCAAGTTAAATATATAAATGTATATATCGATCCTCTTATCAATGAGCTACTAAATTTATGGGTCGGCATCACTATGTATGACATCTGTAAACCAATCGAGGAGAAGAAATTTCAATTCCATGGAATACTTGTATGGACAATTCATGATTCCCCAAGACTAACACATTTTTGTGGTATGTTACATTTTTTTTCACTTTAATACTATATAATTATTTAAAGATATCATGCATGTTTTTTAAATAATCCCATCGTATAATTGACAGTATTCCATATGTTACAGGTCTTCAAATAAAGGGTAAATTTGCATGTTCTATTTGTGGTCCTAATATGAATTATCCTCATTCAAAAAATTTAGGAAAGATGGTGTTTTATGAGTATAGTCACTTCCTCCCTAAGAACCATAGGTATCATACTGCTGAAAAACATATTTTCAATGGGAAAGAAGAGACAGGATTAAAACCATGAATAATGACACTTCACCAATCAAGGTTGGAATATAATAGAAATCGTCAAGGTATGCAATTTCCTTATGTATCGTATATGTAATGTTTTGAATTTTTATTTTAATTATTGAATTTATTTTACCGTATTTGATAATTATTGTTGTGATTTATTTTATGCTTCATCAAGGCCACCATCATGAAGGTATTAATAATGGGCTTCCACGAGGAATGAAATGTTATCCCACTCAATTGATGAGGTTTCCCTACTATGAGGAGATAAAAATAGCTCATTTGTTTGATACAATGCATATTGGGAAGAATGTGACAGAAACCTTATGGAGAATCATAGATGGAAGGAGGGATAAAGAAAAATCTGTCAAAATTTGTACCGACATTCAGGAATCCAATCATGCAATGCAAAGTGTGATTCGATAAAATAGTGATGGAGACTGAAATAGCATTCCATGGTTATTAATAGAGCAACAAAGCAATGATGTAAAATAATTCGTTCAAAGAATTAAATTTCCCACTAGTTTTTCTTCAAACATAAATAATACCTAAACGAAGAGAGATGAATTTTGTGCGGTAAAAACACATGATTTCCATACCTTCATTAAGGTAATAATTATGGTATACATATTTATATATTGGTCGTATACATCTTTTAAGATTATTTTTTTGTCGACTTTGGAAACAACTTACAGTTTGTTCTACCTCTATTTCTCCCAAACGACTTTGACAACAATGTCAAACAAGTTATATATGATCTTGGAAAATACATGAGGTAAGTAGTTGTGATTTATATGCAAAAAAAAAAAAAACAATTTATTTTTGTACTTAATGACATATGTTTTACGTGTAAGTTAATATATATTATGTTTTGTTGAAACATGTTATTTTCATGCGTCATGAGTTGTAGATGGTTTTCATTGAAATAAATCCATCAAGATGATATAAAGTATTGGAAGAGAGAAATTCCTCGGCTAATGTGTGAAATGCAAATGTATCTACCTCCAACATTTTTCAATGCACAAGAACACTACTTTATACACCAAGTTGAGGATATTGAAATGTGTGGACCTGTACACACAAGGTCAATGTGGATGGTGGAGAGGCACTTGAAATCATTGAAGGCTTTGGTTAGAGAAATAACACATCATGAGGGTTCTATGGTGGAGGGATATATGGTATATCAATCCATGGTGTATATTATTCAGTATCTTCCTAAATTAGCAGTGCCAACTATGCATACAGTGGATCACATTTGGGATGTGAACTCAATCAAAAAAATTTAAGGGGGGCACATGTTGGGGAAAGGTAGAATGAAGAAAGTGAGAAGTAATTAAATTGTGGAGATTTATAATACATATAACTTTTCATTTTTTGTGTATATGATCATATTCATTTAATATTTATTCTTTCATCAATTATTAATATTTACCATGGTTATAACTAATATTTAATATTGGTGAATTGTGATTTTTGATTCAGTTGCTCACGAATGGGATGCACTACATTTATACATAGCAAACAATCTTGATTGGATGAAGGTATGGGTTGAAAGATGCAAACAACAGCATGGCAGTATGTTATCATGGAAAAAACTGTTTAAATTGGTTAGATAAGCTCGTCATAATGGAGATGTCAATGTTACGCAAAGGGAAATTCATTTATCATATGGTTTGAAAGATGGACAGACAAGAAAATTCACCCATTTTATTCAGTTATTTGATATTATATTAATGTGATTGTAGGTGTGTTTTTTTCAGATACTTTCCAAGTTATATAAATATTTTTATTAATTGACAATGCATCTTTTACATGTCTGGCATATTGTAGTTGAAACACCACAAGGCTATGTGGTGCAATGATCGTAAACTCTGCATCAAATAGTTGGATGAAACCAGGAAAACTTATGATACTGTGATAACTGCAGTATTTCAGATCACTAATGTTTCCTCTAAGAGTGGCACACATTCCCGAGAATCTGAAAATAGATATTATGGGTATTTGGATGATATACTTGAGTGTGACTTTAATTCCTTCAAATTAGTTTTGTTCGACGTAAAATGGTATAGGTTACGAATTCATGAACATGATGAGGAAAGAATTGTTATTCATCATGCTAATGGATTTTCAATTATTAAAACAACGGTGTTTGAAAGAGGACATGATTTCTATGCTTTTCCAAGCCAATGTGAACAGGTCTTTTACTCAAAGGTTCCAGGTGAGAGGGATTGGTCATTTGTTGTTAGATATGATCCAAGAGGAAAGCCAGTAAAGTATATTGTAGAGGAAGAAGATGATATTGAAGAAGAAGATGATGTGCCAGAGACAGAGCAATAAGATGGATCGATAGATGAAGAAGACAGAGAAGATGAACTAGGCGTAGGAGACAATGTGGTTCTTGATGATTATGTCGATGAAGATATGCTCGAAAATGACATTGATGATGATGATGATATTTTCAATCCTTTCAACATCATTTTTGAACCGGATGATGATACAGATGTCGAGTTGGATGAAGAAGAAGATACAGAAGAAGAATGATACAGATGTTGAGTTGGATGAGGTAGGTAACTGTATATTTTAATATGTGTGAAATATTCTCTTTAAATAATTTACTTATGTGGGTTAATTACATGTTTTTAAGTTTTATGCCATTGTTTATATCCTGTGTTACATGTTGTTTATTATTTCAAACCTGAAAATAGTGGTCACATTGTACGTGCTAAACTAAAATTATCATTTACAAACACATAATTTCGTTTACCTTAATTAAATTTTTTTTTTGTAGTTTCTATGAATGAATCTTACTATGTTTCTTTCAATTATTTTATATTTTATAGATTGGGTATTGGGGAATTGAGAGTGATGTGAGGGGGAGGGGAGGGGCCATATGAGCTTCCACCTTCACATGTTTGGTCGTGATCAGTAGAGAATAAATTATTTTTGAAACCAAGAGAAGCTCATTCATGGGAGGATATGGGAAGCTCATTCATGCCTTGACAATATGGGAGGGTTTCCAGACTCAAAGATGACTCACACACCTACTCTATATATTGGATCTCGTCCTCGTTTCATTATAACTTTCTCGGACTAATTTCATGCGTGGAACTCCCAACATACCCATCATCATGGCCATGCTCTTTATATTCATCGCCTATGTCGTTGAAAACCAACATCATGCCAATTAGGCCCATGAGTTTGGTGGTAAGAAGAAGGTCACACTAGATGAGATTTTGTATTTAAATAATGATTTCGTACTAATATATTATTTATGGAGAAAAAAATTACTTAGATGAGAGAAAAAAATAAAGACAAGACATAACTGATGAAGCTTGTGCAATTTATCAAGTACTTTTTTATCGACGTTATTGCATTCCCTTGCAGTACTAGATGCAGAAATGTGTGTCTCAAACAAATTTTAAAAGAAACAGCTAAAAGACATTGTACTAGGAACAAACATGGGCAATAGTGACCTGTGAATGGGGCCAACGTTGAATTTTTTTTAAATTGTTTATGAATGCACTGAAATTTGATATGGATAGACTATTTGCATGCCTTAACGATATGGGAGGTTTTCCAGACTCAAATATGACTCACAAACCTACTCTATATATCTTATCTTGTCCTCATTTCGTTTGAACTTTCTCGGATTAATGTCATGCATGGAACTCCCAACATACCCATCATCATGGTCGCACTCTTTATATCCATCGCCTATGTCGTTGAAAACCAACATCATGCCAATTAGGACCATGAGTTTGGTGGAAAGAATAAGGCCACGCTAGATGAGATTTCATATTTAAATAATGATTCTCTACTAATGTATTCTTTATGGAGCAAAAAAGTACTTATATGAGAGAAAAAAAAACAAAGACAAGACATAATTGATGAAGCTTGTGCAATTTATCAAGTACTTGTTTATTAACGTTATTGCATGCCCTTGTAGTACTATATGTTGGAACGTGCATCTCGAACCAAATTTAAAAGAAACAGCTAAAATATATTGTATTGGGACTAGACATGGGCAACATTGACCTGTGAATGGGGCCAACATTGAAATTTTTTCAAACTGTTTCTGAATGCACTGAAATTTGACATGGATAGACTGTTCACATGCCTTGACGATATCAAAGGGTTTAAAAAATCAAATATGACTCACAAGCCCACTCTATATATCGAATCTCGTCCTCATTTCGTTTGAACTTTCCAGGATTAATGCCATGCATGGAACTCCCAACATACCCATCGTCATGGTCGTGCTCTTTATATTCATCGCCTATGTCGTTGAAAACCAGTATCTTGCCAATTAGGCCCATGAGTTTTTTGGCAAGAAGAAGGTTGCATTAGATGAGATTTTGTATTTAAATAATGATTTTGTACTAATGTATTATTTATGGAGCAAAAAAGTACTTAGATGAGAGAAAAAAACAAAGAGAAGGCATAACTGATAAAGCTTGTGAAATTTATCAAGTACTTGTTTATTTGAAATGGCCATTGTTATATCACATAGGGAATGTGCGATGGCATAAATCCCTAGGGATATGGACCATTAACTCAAAATCTAAATAATGACATGACTTAAGTATTTTTTGTTTAACCTTGGATCAAGACCACCAATTTTCACTCACAAGACAAATTTTTCCTATGTAAAACTTATGATGTGGTGGCTTGAGACTCTTTTCAATATAACTTGGGTCTCTATTAAAGATAAATTATAAGTCATAATACCTTGGTTGTATGGGTAAATCAAAATAAAACATAAGTTAAGGTAAATATCAACATCAACTTTAAAAAAATAGTACTAAATTTTAATTACAAATAAAATTTAAGGATAGACATTAAGTGAATTGAAGGATCAAAAGTGACAACCTATAATTATTTCCATTAGGTTAACATATCTGGCACAATCAATTTTTGTCACCATTATTTTGAGGTACTTTTGATGATGGGCATCAGGGGATTGTCACCTATTTTGGTCACAAAAATAGGATTTGATGACAGACCTAGAAATATTGTCACTAATTTAGTTGCAAAAACAGATTCATCCTTGTCATTGTCATCGCAATCGTCATCCTTGAAAATATGATGCCATGTAACTTGAAAATATGATCCACTGGCTTTCATATTTCAAAAAAATCATGAGTGGATGTCAACTTGTTATCCTGATGGGGAAAAAAACTACGAAAGTAATCCCAATAGGTTTACGGGTTGCGGGTTCTAGGAGAAATGTTAAACATGGTGAAATATTATTTCTAAATGAGAATTCCCAAATAGGAAATCTCGATGGCTTGCGGATTGAGAATTGTTGTGCGCCAACCAACAAGCACATGAGCACAAACCCAGTTTGGGGATAAATCAAAATTAGATGAATCCGAAGTAAATTTTGGATGAATAGGGATCAAATGACCTAGTCATTCTTCAAACAATTTGATGTCATGAAACTGAATATGAAAGAGGAAATCATAAGTGAATAAAATAAAAATACCATCTCCTATGAATGACACAATATTTCTCAACCTTAGGAAATACTCTTTGTCTTTCACAAGTTATGTAGAAATTTAATGGGGGGGAGGGAATTTAATTTCCCTAAAATAGGATAATTCAATGGGAGTTGTTACAGGAACAACAGGTCCTTTATGCTTATTTTTAATGTGAGACTCACAATTTAGGATTCCAAAAAAATTACACCAAACCACCATAATTATGGATTATATTACTACCTTTTATAAATTGGTAATATACACAAAGGGCCTATAATTAGATTCATTTTTTAAAGAATTTTTCGTCAGTGGTCTCAAGGAATCAATTTGAGTGCACATCTTAATGCAATTCCCAAAAACATGGTTGGAAGATTGTGATATATATAAATAATATGAGATGGTTCTCAATGCAATAACGAAGATTCATTTATTCACAAGTCAAACTAGCTCCCATGTGGTAACTACTCCTAGCTCCTACAACTTAAAGCCAGTCATAATCGACAAGTTATCACTAGAAGAGACGGTATATCGCCAATGCCTCCATATTTTCTATAATTTTGATGAGAAATATTTAAAATGGAATAAACGTAAAGAAGATAAATTATTTCAAATGGATTTCTCCCAAAACAAACACTCAAAATACACATCTACTAAAGACACTCCTTAACTTGAGTTGAATGATGTCACACATCCATTGACTAAGGATAACACTTTACAAGATCCTTGCAAAGAAACCCAATTTTCTCTCCATGCCCTATCTAGTTTCTTGTCACCCCAAACATTAAAGTTGATTTATTATATCAAGAATCACAAAGTGATTGTATTAATTGACAATGGAAACACCCACAATTTTGTTCATAGAAGAGTGGCTACAGAAACCCATTGTTATGTCCACCCTATACTTAATTTTCAAATATTTGTGATTTCCAATGGAGGTATGATTAAATGTGGCGATTGATATGAAAATTTGGAAATCGGGATGATGACCGTAATTTGTATCTAGTCCTCTATAAGTATCAATAGGTATTTAAAACACCATAGGATTCACTACTTTCACATGGGGAGCATGACCATGGTATTTCTCACATTCCAGGTAGTCAACCACCCAATGTGCATCCTTATTGGAGCCCTTTTGCATAGAGGAATGGAATTGAAAACGTCATTCAAGAATTGTTGGATGTGGGAGTCATATGTCCTAGCATTATTCCTTACTCATCACTAGTGCTAATGGTATTAAAGAAGGAAGGTACTCATCACTATAGATAATGGTATTAAAGAAGGAAGGCACTCATCATATGTGTCCTGATTTTTGGGCTCTCAATAATTTGATCGCCAAGGAAAACTTTCCTATCCTAGATATTAATGATGACCTCTTGGATGAACTTCATGGAGCCAATATTTTCACTAAACTTGACTTTCAATCTGGATACCACCAAATCATGATGAAAGAGGAAGACATCCCTAAGATATATTTCCATACACATGAAAATGATTATTAGTTTTTAGTGATGCGCTTTAACCTTTTCAATTCTCCATCCACCTTCTAGAGCCACATGAACAATATTTTTTAGCCATTCCAATGCAATTTTGTGCTTGTCTTCTTTGATGATATCTTGACCTACAAAAAAACATGGGAATACCACATGAAGGCATTTTCAATAAAGACCTCAAGAGAAGGTATTTTCCAATTAGCTCCATAGGTGAGCCTAACTGAATGAAATGTGGATACAAACATTGAGTATTCCGGAACAAGTTTGGATAGAATGGTAAGAACCATTTTTTTCTCCTCCTTAGATTTATCAACCCCACAAGCCTTGAGTTGCAACATCAAATCCTTGGTAAAGAAATCTTGGAGATTGTCGAAGTTTTTTGGATCCAAAGTGAGAAATTACACCTAGAGCATGTGTCCCCTCATCTCATCCTATTTTCCAAAAATCCCTTCCATGGTGGTCTAGGCTTCATTGGGGGTTTTACAGGAGGATATGTGAAAGAGGAGCTCGGGAGAAGTGAGACTGCAAATAGTTCCAAACGCTTCATCCATTCGATTCATATACCTATATTTTTCTATGGTTGATGTGGGTTCAGTCTATGTGTTCATGGTTAACCTATATAATCCTCTCCTTCGAAGATGCACTATCATTTTTTCCTTCCATGCAAAGAAATTGTAAGGTGTAAGCATGAATTCTTTTGGAAATTCCATTTTTCTCGTTGTTTGCAATCTTCGGTACCTACAAAAATAATATGGTGTGTCTTTTTCCTATCAATATTTTCGCTCTGATACCATGTAAATGTGAATGAACCTGCACATATAAGATCTAGCTATAAAATGACATACACAATTTGCAGAAAAAAGAGAGAAGAGAGAAACGAGAGAGTGAGAACAAAGAATTTGCATTAACCAAATGAATGAATGATAATTTTCACATGATATACTTTGTATAACTCAACTAATGCACACTGGAGGAGAACCAATGCGCCATATTGATATTCTAGAGTGATCTGGACACACACCGGTAGTTACAGGAGTAAATTGACACCTAGTCTCAGTTAACTAGTCTCTTAGTCTTCAGTTAAATGACTGAAATAGAGTGAAGTGAGGAGGAAATCAAGGAATCATGGGTAATGTGATAGTCTGGTGATAATACCAAGTACAATGTGCATTAGTTGGTGATTATCCCAATGATGCATGGTGATGATCCCAATGTGGCATCTAGACTCCACTCAACTGATCAAACTGAAGTGTGAACTTAAGATAATATTCTCCTAGAATGTAGGAAAAGGAATATTCTCCCTAAACTATAAGAGACTGAATAATGACTAATAAACATAGGGAAAAATAAATCCTAGGTGTGTGTGAAGTATCTCCAACACAAAGGTCTCATTGTATTTGATGCTTTCTTGTTGAGAAAATCCTTTTGCAACCAAGTGAGCTTTATGACACTCAACAACACCTTCAGAGGTAAATTTGGTCTTGTAGACCCATCGACACTTCAACGACATCATGTTCAGCCACTTCAATGGTCTTGGTTTCGCATCTAGGTAGACAAGAAAAGGGTGAAATTTTGTTCACTAGAGAGGTTCAATCAAAATTCGAAACAATTTCAGTAGAAGGATATGGAAAACTAGTCGAAACATAAATTGATTAACTAGTCGACTTGAAGGTTGATGGTCTAGTTGAAACAATAAAAATGTCTGATTTTCCAGTTAAAGGACTGGAAAACAGAATAGGAGAACCAGAGTCGGAAACAACATCAAAGGGATCATCATGTAACAATCCAGAGGGGGAATTCAACAACTTGATGACGGAAGACTTCTCATCAAACCATACATTTTGTCCGATAATGATTTTTCATTTGGCAGGGTCAACTAGTCGACAGGATTTAGACTCTTTAGAGTATCCCATCATGATGCAAGCATGACTCTTTGCATCCAATTTATTTATGCAATCATCGGAAACATGATCCCAAGAAACAAATCCAAACACATGGAGGTGGTTGATGGAGGGCTTCCCTCCACTCCATAATTCTATTGGAGTCACCAAAGGAACAACTTGAGTCAAGATGAGATTAAGAATACAGTTTTCACAATAGACAGCTTCATCCCAAAAGCGAGGAAGAAAATATTTGGCCTAAAAGAGACATTTAGCCATTTCGACTAACGTATCATTTTTTCATTCAACAATTCCATTCTACTGAGGTTTATAAGGGACCGATCGTTTCCAATCAATACCAGATCGAACTAGGTATTCTTCAAAAGGTCGATTCACATACTCACCACCATTGTATAATCTCATGAACTTGATGAGTCAGCCACATTTCTTTTTAGCAAAGGCTATAAATTATTTGAACTTTTCAAAGATAAGATTCTTGTTCTTCAGAATATAAACCCAGGTGAAATGAGAGATATCATCAATTAAAGTCAATATATACCTTACACATGTTAAGGAAGGTAGGTTGATGCAGCAGAGATCACTTTGAACCAACTCCAAGATGTTTTGTACCCACCATGTTTTTCTAGACGAAAAGGGTGCTTGATGATGCTTACCAAGCACACATCCTATACAAACTCCTTCAAATGGAAAAAATTGAAGTAAACCAGCAACCATATTATAATTTTCCATCGACTGCAGACTATGAAATTTGAGGTATATGATTTGTTCATGCCCATTTCGACTTTTTTCATCTGTGTGAGAAACAAGAGAAATCGATTCAATCTTGGGTCAATTCGTGTCACAAAATTTATACAAATTGTCCTTCGGGTCGAGAAACCCTCCGATGACAATTAACTGAACTTTCTTTAAATCTCAAACAAAGAAATGATCGGGCCAAAACCAAATGATTTTACTTATTTTTGTTATTTGAGAAGATGACAGTAGATTGGAACTGAGTTTTGGTACACAATAAACATCGACAATTCTCCCATGTCGATAGGAAACATCACCCTAACTATCAATGTCGAGAGTAAAATCATCAGCAACATAGATCTTTCTCTCAACAAATTCATATAAATATGTGAACAAGGAAGCATCCTTATCCATATGATGAGTGCACCTAAAGTCAACTACCCATTCATTCTACACAGAATAAGATAGCAAGGCTTGATAATTTATGACTTGAAAGGTGAAATTATCAGCAGGTCAATAAACGGCGGGCACGTCTCCTTCAAGGAATTTGACCTTCTCCTATAGGTCATTGTTGAGGAAAAGATATGAAATGATCTTACTCAATCATTCTCGTATTTTGCTTGGCTAAATAAAAATAGAAGGGAATGTCACCCTAGGTTTATAGCCATCAAAAATAAAATCCTAACTCACAAGTATCAATTACAAGTGCTTAGGCTAGTCTTTTTCACAAATAAAAGCTTGCTGGAAAATTCATTTTAGTATGATTTTTGAATATAATAGTTGTTGAAAACAAATGTAAAGACAAAAGTAAAGACACCAAGATGATAATCAAGACAGATGAGACATAAAGCAATCCTTTATTTCATTCCAATTCACCAAAGAGTCATTCTCTTTACAAAATCTCATGCAGAAATTTCAGACCAAAGTCAAACTTCGACATCCCTGATGGAACATACAAAAGGACCTCTGACAGAAAACCAAAAACTGAACTCTAAAAGCTGGATCATCTTGCCACAAATTGCTTCCCACACGACTCTGCACAATAGCCTTTGTCAGTCATGAAAACTAATTCAAAAACACACAAGTCTACACAAACTATCAAAGATAGATTAACAACTCTGAAAAACAAGTGTCTGAATGATGTAATTCAGTGATGAATCTTGTTGTCTACAATAAGACCCTGCTATCATAAAAAAGAATTAGGCTTGTGACAAATTAAGGAATGAATGAAAACTGAACTATCTCAACATGAACTCAAAGAGCAAACCTTAGTATGCTTCTCCTTCTATCCTCCTCTTGTTCCTCCCTTTCCTTTTTCCTTTAAGTAAATTAGAATTGGTTGACGTAGTTGAACCACCTCATTAGTTAAGTTAAATAAAAACTCAACCAACTTTTTAGTTAAGGGGGAAAAGTAATAAATCATAATAAGGGTTTTAAATAAATAATAACTAGTAGGTGGGACCCCTTGTGACTCCCTTTAGCTCTTAACAATCATAACATAATTAGTTAATTCAGCAAAACACCCCTCCTTGTGACTCCCATCATCACATTAACATTTGACACTTTACCACAATGATATTTGAAATTATTTTCGAAAAATATATTACTCATATATCCAAATAAAACATGTT
>ML788537.1:311825-355580 GCA_009831015.1 Picea engelmannii | reverse complement strand
ATAAATCTTTGGCTGTAGCTTCCTCTGACACATTCAGTAATACTGAATCGGAGAGACACAGTCGAATTGTGCTCTTTGCCTTCCGATCCGTCTTTTTCCAGTCATCTGCAGAAGTTCCTGTAGGTGTCGTACCTAGATCTACCACGATCCACTGATCTCTGTCCACCAAAAGATCTTCCATCTTGAGCTTCCACAGCTCAAAGCTTTTCTCATTAAACTTCTCAATCTCCATCTTCAAATTGCTTGCCATTTCTTTTCACCTGAAAAAAAATACCACAGATCTCCCACTGTAACAAGGCTTATCACAGTCCCGAGCCAAACCCTTGACGACAAAGGCGTCCCCCTGAAGCCAATAAAGCTCTGATACAAAATGTAAATTCTAACCTTGTACAATATCTACTGCAAACTGATATTCAGAAAAGAACAGAAAAGATACAATGGCAAATACAAACATTACACATAGATTTTTCACCTGGAAACCCAAACCGGGAAAACCAGCATATATTATATTGATACATTGTGTTACATTGTTTACAATACAATATACATATAGGAGCCAGCGGCATCCAAAACCCTAACCCAATGACCTGGATGAGTCCAAAACCCTAATTCCTTAACCGGAAATAGAAAACCATCGGCAAAAAACCATGTGCTGAAAAACCACCTAATATCACGTGGTCCCGGAAATATGTCGTCCGGGAAATATGTCGGCCCGGCGAAAATATGTTGGCCCAAAACCGGCGAAAATATGTCGGCCCAAAAAAAAAAAATTCGGGGGCGCTGCACCCGAACCCCCGCACGGGGGGCTCCGCCCCCCTGCACCCCCCCTCTAACCCCCTTGCGTGCCCGGCGCAAGCGCTGAGACACTACTACTCGTGCAAATAATATAACACATACCCAACAGCCTCTGCCATGGCTACCTCGGTTGAAGAAGCTCATTCCTACATGCATGATTGATTAGCAAATATTCCTTTACAACCATACATGACAACTCATTAAAATATGAAATAGACTTTCGCTCTGGAACATATCAGACTCATGCAATCCAATCCATATAAATTGTTTAACTGTTGTCAGTGAGAAAGGGGTGAACAAAAGGTACTGGGATATGCAAGGGGTTTGTATTGAGCAAAACATGAAATAATGAGGGGGAAAAGAAACATGGTTATTGCTCAAGACAATAAACAATCAACTGCAATGCAAACCAAAGAAAATATCACTGTGATCCAACCAAGAAACTGCGACTTCAAACTGCCTCAATACAAAACTCTTCTTGACTGTAATTAAATTTTAGACCAGGGAGTGAAAAATGGATGTGGGAAGGCGATGGGGTTGTAATTAGTGAAAAGAGAAATAATGGTAGGGGAGAGAGCGGATATTGTTCATAAAATTAATTAATTAATCCATAAAACCATTCTGTAAAAAAAAAGAACACCAACCATAATCATTGTGATCAAATGAAAACTATTGTGTATAAATCAATTAATTTTGTGCATTGACTTGTTCACTATTTGTAATAAAATATTTAACACAGTGTCATCAAAACAACACAGCATGCATTCCATAGCAACCTGAAGAGGAGCTTTGTTTCTTCTCATTTATCCATTTAATATTTTAAAACAATCCTCATATGAATAATCAGTCACTTATTTCTACTATGTCCAGTATTAACTTATCGACCACTGCCTACGAATTACTTCAATCATCAAATACAGACTCAAAATTTGTGCCCGATTCTATCCTTCAATTCATTTAATAACTAAATTGTGATGGGGTTGCCCCCGGGGGGGCAGCTCAATTGGCAAGTGTCGTGAAAATGAAGTTCCATGAGGTTTCGAGTTCAACTCCCCCCGACTTACCTTGTGTGTCGCGTAAGGGACATCGTGGGCACACCTGGAGGTTATAGTGGTAGCGGTTGGATAACACGGCCACGTGTAACGCGAGCACATGCCCAACTAGTCATTGATTCCTCCAGACACTTAAAAAAAAAAAAAAATTGTGATGGGGTTAAATTGTCACAAAACCTATATCTATCTCTGTTACGATGCATGATATTCATCAATGCATATAACAGACAGCCAAACATAACCATCAATATTTTAATTGCAAAGATCCTGACTTTCCACTTGAACACACAAACAACAATCACCATTTTAATTCATACTATGCTTTGGATACACAGACCATTCGAAAAAACCATGCATCGAAACCAACATCCACTAATTTCCAAGAGAGCCACCCATATCACATCTAATCATTGCCAACTATACCATAACACATATCAATCATGCTTTCATATAACTCAATAAATCGCATAGCTATTAACTTGTTAGATAGGATTAACAACGATCATTCTAATTTCAATGCATGTAGTGTAGCATAGTAGCATAGTTCAATCTTTTCTTTTTGCATTTTGTTTATATTGTTTTTGCCTCTTTTCAACTGCTCTTATGTATGGTTACTAACATGTCTATTGTGCAGGTGTCAAAGTAATGAATCCATGAACAAGTAGAAATGGTAGCAATGGATATCATAGGCCATTGTAACATGAAATTAGAGCTTGGAACAAAGCATAACATGCCTTACGCATCATTCACTTGTCACAATTAGAACCAACACATAACAAGCCTTATTCATCTCCAATAAAACCCAGATTTCGTCAATGATGTAGAACCATGTAAGCAGTGTCAAATAGCAGCATAAACATGAAATAAGAACCAAATCTGATCTCCCAATCTACAAGGGGGGCCCACCTACTAGTATTATATATCTCAGTAGCTTATAATCATTAGGCTTAAGCAATACTTTGCGGGAAAAATCCTCCTTGTGATTTTAATCGTCAACAAACTGGCGACTGCACATGGAAATTTTTTTTCAACAGATTTAGAACTCATGGTTTTGAAGACCAAGAACAACAGGTCAAGAAGATATAACCAACGATATTATGCAACAGGGGGAAGTGAGCAGATTTAATGGAAAAATGATCGGGAATTCGGGAATAGCTCATGAAAAGTGTTAAGTATGAAGGGTTTTACCCCTGTGTGCATAATCGTTCAACCAGGATCGGTTCTTAACTTCAAGGAGGAAAATTATGGACTTGCTCTCTTGAATTATCAAATGGATGAAGAAAAGGGAAGAAGAAGCAGGAGACAACCAATTCTTTATAAGACAACAGTGAAAGAAGATAACAAATTCAAGTGTGCTTCAGTTGTGTAAGCTTGATTGTTATTGACCAACAATATCTGGCAGGAGTGACACTATTGCAGAATTGATCCAACATCTTATTTTGACTAAATTAACTAAAATATGGTAAGCAACCAAATCATGATAGAAATAAAATTGCGAAAATCAAAACAGCAGAAAATAAATGACAAAAAAAGTAAAAGCAGTAAGAAATGTTTTAAAACAGAAAGAGGAAATCAAACTATTGTAAAGAAGAAAAGAAAAGCACAAAATTGAAAGCAGAGCTAGGTTACTAGTATACAGAAAATCAAAACAGCATTAGAACTTTTCACGTTGGTCCCTCATAATGTTTCAATCGAGAACCGTTAGTGCCATAGGAAAACAATTGCTCCTGTAAATCCCTTAGAATGTAAAAGTTAGTATCCAGGACAAAAGCAATTTTGAAAGGACCCAGAAATAACACTTGGAACTTTGAGGTAATTATCATCCCTTTAACACATATGATTAGATCATCAAGGTAGGTATGGATAGTGATCAATTCATCAAGCGTTGTGTGTATAGGTATTTTAAAAGCGATACTTGCATAAGATATGCTAGAAAACAACCATTTATAAGTCATGGTACCCCAATTTGTGATAAGTGTTGTTTTTTGAACATCTGCCCTTTTTCCCTTGATTTTACTGTAACCCAAAAATTTGGCAAGTAAGGGCCTCATCTGTGATCCTACAACCTATCATAGAATCATTTTCATATTGAGGAGAGGAAAAGGATTTATCACAATAGCCTGACTGAAAGTGCGAAAATTAATGTAGGTTCCAATATGATCAGTGGTCTTCAAAACAGGTAACCAATTGGAAACCCATTCAGGGTAGACTAGAAAAATAATCCCAGCCCTTAAAAAATTTTGAAACTCCCTTTGAAAGGTTTCTTTAAATGCAGATTTAATAGGTCTTTGTTTTTTCCTAGTTGGTTTCATGCCTTCCTTGATGGGGATAGCATGTTGTATAAGACCAGGATCAAAACCATGAAGATCCTAATAAGACCAAGAAAAAACATAGTGAAAATCACCAAGTAGCTTGGCAAACCTCATTTCTTCTTTATCGGAACATTCGGCACTTATTTTAACATTCCTTGGAGATTCAAGTGCCCCAATGTTCAAAGAGATGGTTTTACCCACCTTCTTTCTTGACTCCTCTTCTCTCTATTTCTCTTTATTGCCTACATCACTCGATGAAAATGAAATCTCGAGAGGATTCAAGCCCTTAGGAATCTCGTTGTCTTCTATGGATATCATTTCCTCAAGCTTAAGAGGTTCATCTTGAATGAAAACACGAATGCTCTCATCATTAGGGAGGAATTGCCTAGATTCTACATTGTCAGGGATATGTGGATGATATAGGGATTGAAAATAAAAATCAGTTATGTGAGGCAAAGGTTGCTCAATAGTAGAGGCTGCAAAGACATCTAATTGATCAGCCATTGAATTAAACTCCCGCTTAACATTAGTGATGTTGAAAGATAATCGAGATAAGTGCCCAAACAGTTTGGGTGTATTGTCTCATCATCTTGTTGCTAGGAGAGTATATCTTACGTACCAGGTTCACAACAAGTTTAGAATCTATGAAAATTGAAAGGTGACCACAACCAAGATTATAGGCATTTTCAATGCCTAATAATAAATCTTTGAATTCAATTACATTGTTCGTACAAGCAAACTCCAACCTGTAAGACAAACTATGAATTTTCCCTACAGGGAAAACCAAGATAATGCCAGCCTCATTACCTTCATTAGAGTGTGAACCATCAAAGTGCATGTGCCACATATCATCATCTAAATCAATTTGTTCCAAAGGAGTATTATCCTCCTCAACAATGATGTAATACACTCCTAGGTCCTCTTCAATATAGTTTACATTGGGTTGTGGAACACTCTCTATGTAAGGTGAAATCCTTCCCTCTCTAAGGACTATAATATTCTTACCATTCTGAGGCACGGATAAATGTGTCCCATTGAGTGAGAGGTAAACACTTGTTAAGGCTTCCCAATCTCTTCCCAAGATAATTGAGTAATTTCTTACAGGCATATCAATTACCTAAATGCTAACGAATGTCCTTTTTTTAGGGTGTGCGCACAGAACTAAGGTCACATATTTAATCTCACCTATGGTTGTTTGTTGTAGACTATTATAGGAGAGCATGCTCCTGGCATTTTCATTTTTACAAGACAATCCTAGATCTTCCATAATAATATTTGTCATCACACTTGGGCCCGAATTTCCATCAATGAGGCAACAATGGGAAATCTTATACATAATCTTTACATAAATATAAAAAGGGGGATTTTTTACAGGGTACCTAAAGTTATGCACACCAACCTTATTTACAGATGAGTCCTCTTCATTCAATTCTTCAGAGAGGTTGGCTACAATGGAATATTTTCCTTCCATGAATTGTTTCAGATGCCTCTCTTGCTCAGGGACGACAACCATGTCCAGAAGGGTTGCATCTGCTTTGATGTTGGCCAACTGATTCAAGATATTGTACTTGGAAGAGGGGAGAAGGGAATTTGTCCCTTGACTGTCAGGAACCTTAGGAACCTGAATAGTAGCAGCGGATGAGGATGAGCTCGGGCTAGAATAATTGTGGGGAGAATCAAATTTACCCTTGGGAGCATAGGCTTTGTTCCTAGTATTGATGATCATGACATCTTCTGGCTCTACAAAATCTAGGACAGCGATAGTAATTTCTAGTCTTTTACCAAAGATATTATCTCTGGCACTCTTCCTTACTTCACATGTGGTTTCCTCGTGGTGTTCCTCACAAAAGTTACACCAACTTCGAGGCAGGATAGATTTAGGCTGAAAATTATTTTCAATTGGACTTCTAAAAGGGGGTGCAGAAGAGGATGAAGCCTCAGGGGTGAAAGGTGAGACAGCCCCCTTTCTCTCATACGCTATCATATGATTGTTCATATATTGCACTAGTTGTAGGAGGGCATACATGTTCGTCTATTTAACCGATTCTCCCTGAGGAAGACTTGTTCTTTCAAGTTGTTCTTCATACTCTAAATAAGTATGCAGAGCATAACTGACATTATCAATGGATTTTTACTCAAGCCTATGATAGTAGGGGGAAGGTAATCCATTGTAGTAATGCATGAAAGCGGCTTGGTTCTGAGGTCGAATGAGTTCAGAGATCTGATTGTATAGCTTAGTGAAATGCAAGTTGAAGGACTTGATGGTCTCACCATACTTATAGGCGATGTTATTGTATTCTTGTAACTTCTCGGCTGGGCTTTTATATTGCCCATAAGTGGACCTGAACCAGTAAATTAAATCCTCCCAAGTAGACAGAATCTTAGGAGGAAGTTCAAAGAAATCGGCCGCACCCTTTCCTTCCAAGTAATTGACAAATAAGCGCATGCAAGTATCATTGTCATTGGCTCCTATGTTATGACAAGCATTAGAAAATGCCACCAGGTGTTCGTTTGTAGTGACAATGTTATTTCTTGAAAAACTAGGAAGATTCTCTTTGAAATTATAAAGTGGACGAGTAGCAGGTGCTAGGTTAAGAGGAGAGGACAGATGCCACGGTGTGGTTGTGGCATCTTCTTCAAACTAAAAAAGCCTGTATTTTTTTATGACTTTGGTGGGATTTGTGGTAGATTGGACAGGGATATGGTGGTTATATCATCTACCAGTCACTGGTGAAAATGAATACCGAGAAGATGAATCACTTCCGGTGCCACTAGAGCCACCACAAGATGCCATCTTGTGGATGATAGGTGAGGGAGAGAAAGATGAATTGGAAGAATCAGGAAAATTTCTCATTAGAGAACCTTGTTGGGTAGATAAAGCAACGTTTCTTCTTCCTATTTCAGTGATAGGGTTAGTTTCGGGTGATAAGCCTCTTCTTCTTCTAGAAACACGAGAGTCTAAGGACATGAAAGAAAGGTCAAAATTGAAGAAACAATAAGGTTACTGTTGATTTCTTGGTTGTCTACGTCTAGCTTCCAATAGTTCTTGAGCAATAATATCTTGTTCAATTGATTCCCATGAATGATTAAGCTCAACACGAGTATTGGCAGTGTCTAAAATGGTGTTAAACAGGTTCAAAGCAATGTTGGTATGATCTTGAAGACCGGGCTCAATATTAGGATGCCTTATAACAAGTACAGTCATTAATAAATAAAATAGTCAAAGAATCAATATCAGAAAAATAAATGTATCGATGATAATCGAGTATAAAAATTAACCAGAGAGATATTGAATATCTCCCCAGTATGGTCGCCAAATAAATGTTGAGGAAAAGATATGAAATGATCTTACTCAATCATTTTCAGATTCTTCTTGGCTAAATCAAAATAGACGGGAATGTCACCCTAGGTTTATAGCCATCAAAAATAAAATCCTAAATCAAAAGTATCAATTAAAAGTGATTAGGCTATTCTTTTTCACAAATAAAAGCTTGCTGGAAAATTCATTTTAGTATGATTTCTGAATATAATAGTTGCTGAAAAAAAATGTAAATACAGAAGTAAAGGCACCAAGATGATAATCAAGACAGATGATACATAAATCAATCCTTTATTTCATTCCAATTCATCAAAGAGTCATTCTTTTTACAAAATCTCATGTAGAAATATCGAACCAAAGTCAAACTTAGACATCCCCAATGGAACATACAAAAGGACCTCTGACATAAAACCAAAAACTAAACTATAAAAGTTGGATTATCTTGCCACAGATTGTTTCCCACTCGACTCTGCACAATAGCCTTTGTGAGTCATGAAAACTAATTCACAAATAGACAAATCTACACAGACTATCAAATATAGATCAACACCTCTGAAAAACAAGTGTTTGAATGATGTAATTCAACCCTGAATCTTGTTGTCTACAATAAGACCCTGGCATCATAAAAAAGAATTAGGCTTGTGATAAATTAATGAATGAATGAAAATTGAACTATCTCAACATGAACTCAAAGAAAAAACCTTAGTATGCTTCTCCTTTTGTCCTCCTCTTGTTCCTCCCTTTCCTTTTTCCTTTAAGCAAATTAGAATTGGTTAAAGTAGTTGAACCACCTCATTAGTTAAGTTAACTAAAAACTCAACCAACTTTTTAGTTAAGGGGGAAAAGTAATAAATCATAATAAGGGTTTTAAATAAATAATAACTAGTAGGTGGGACCCCTTGTGACTCCCTTTAGCTCTTAACAATCATAACATAATTAGTTAATTAATCAAAACACCCCTCCTTGTGACTCCCATCATCACATTAACATTTGACACTTTATCACATTGATATTTGAAATTATTTTCAAAAAATACATTACTCATATATCCAAAGAAAACATGTTGTCCAAAACTTCTGAAGTCAACTTTCATCAACAATAAATAAAATAAAACTCAAAAACCATATTTCCCACTCTGAGATGCAATCTTTCCTTGATTGGTGCTATCACCCTTCGATTTTTCTAGAATTTCCTTTGGCTGCGTTAAGCCTTTAGGTCTAATTTTTTTTATCACGTGACAACAATCATCCCTCAAATGCATCTGAGAAGACACGGATTTATCAGAGCCATTGGAGGGTGAGGAAGGGGCAGTAGTGGCTTTTCCTTTGTCAAGGGCATGGTGGGCCTCAGTTTTCAACCTTTTGCTAGCATGAGAGGAATGAACTGGTGAGTGGACAGGTGTCGCTTGGACAGTCTAGTTAATATGTGGGGGAGCGGGCAAGGACAAATTGGGCCAGCCACAATGTTGGGAGACTGGTGGGTGGAAAATCTCTTGCCATCCGTCGTTTTCGGGAACCTCGAGTTATAATGAGACATGAGGGGGAACGGGAATACAAGGGCTTGTGGAGCTTGGAAGGGGGGCCTTTCAGGCCTAGGTTGGACCACTCCTTACCCAATCCAATCGAAACATACGGCCTGAAACAAATGGCCTAACTCTTGTGATTCAGCGTCAAAGTGTACGGAGAATCTTGGCCTTCTTGGGCCTCTGTTCCAATTACCTCTTCCTCGGTTGCTGCTACCATGGCTACCTCGGTTGAAGAAGCCCATTCCTTCATGCATGATTGATTAGAAAATATTCCTTTACAACCATACATGACAACTCCTTAAAATATTAAATAGACTTTGGCTCAGCAACATATCAGACTCATGTAACCCAATCCATATAAATTGTTTAATTGTTGTCAGTGAGCAGGGGGTGAACAAAAGGTCCTGGGATATGTGAGGGTTTTGTATTGAGTGAAACATGATATAATGAGGGGGGAAAGAAACATGGTTACTTCTCGAGACAACAAACAATCAACTGCAATGCAAACCAAAGAAAATATCACTGTGATCCAACCAAGAAACTGTGATTTCAAACTGCTTCAATACAGAACTCTTCTTGACTGTAACTAAATTTTAGAACAGGGAGTGAAAAATGAATGTGGGAAGGCGATGGGGTTGTAATTAGAGAAAAGAAAAATAATGGTACGGGAGAGAGTGGATATTGTTCATAAAATTAATTAAGTAATCCATTAAACCATTTTGTAAAAGGAAATAGCAACAACCATAATCACTATGATCAAATGAAAACTATTGTGTATAATTCAATTAATTATGTGCATTAACTTGTTCACTGTTTGTAATAAAATATTTAACACAGTGTCATCAAAACAAGACAGCATGCATTCCATAGCAACCTGAAGAGGAGCTATGTTTCTTCTCATTTATCCATTTAATATTTTAAAACAATCCTCAAATGAATAATCAGTCACTTATTTCTACTATGTCCAGTATTAACTCATCGACCACTGCCTACAAATTGTTGAAATAATGTAACTACAAAGTGTATTCTTATTATTATTTGATATATTATTCATTGGATCAATCCCCATTGTGGATTGATCATGTCGACTATTGTAAAAGGACCAAATCCCCTTTTGCGGATTGGTCATAATGTAATTGTAATAGGAAGAAAGAAAAGTTGGTCCCATAATATATTAAAGAGGCCCCGAAATATAATAAAGGTGGTTATAACCACCCAGATTAAGAAGTCATCCCTGCCAGTGAAGAGACACTTCACACATGCCAGATTAGTATAAATAAGGAGGCTAGCGCCTCACTTAGACACACCTCACTTGCTCATTGAGAGAAAAATTTTGGAATTGCAGTTGGAGAAGAAAGAGAGAGTGTGGTGCATCTTTGGGAGAGGATCTTTTGTATTAGCTTGAGTTATCTCTTGGCATTGTATTGGCTATCTATAATAAGGAAGTTTTGATGGGTTTTCTTCCCCTAGAGATTTTCCCAAGATAAATGTTGTGTCTCTTTTGATTGTGTATTTCTTAGTGATCTTGTCTTATGTTGTTGTTATCTATTGAAATGAAAAGAACTATAATAATGGCTTAAACATTAACATGGTATCAGAGCCAAGCTGAAGAAAACATCTTTCACAAGAGTGAAAAACGTCACTATTGTCGTACATGCAAATTAGGGATTTTTTATGGTGAAGCTTTTCAGCCCTAAAACCACCTAGAAAAGTGTGCCCTCCTGTTATTGGATAAATCCGTAAGTGCGGACACAAACCGATCTCCCTAGATCCACCTGGATCTAAAACAAATCAAGACAGAACGATACTCTTTCCCTAGATTTTAACTATTGAATGTACTAGGAGACACGATTAAAGAACGTACCTTATGATCACTTCCTTTGGTCTTTGTTGCTCCTGCTTCGCTCCAGTGCTCTCGTACAGTCAAGATCAAAAAAATACAAACCAACTGAAGTGAAGAAAGCACAATCTATTCAACAGCCAATCTATGTATATGATCAAGGAGTTATACAATAAAGTGGAACTAACTTTATGGGAAAGGGACACATTAATGTATCATATTGATGGAAAGTAAAGATTACAACCTGAGCCTTGATGTTGCAAACTTCCTTTCGATGGCCCTTAGCTCTGACACACACACTTGCTCACTTGCATGAAGAAGATCAACCACCTTTGATAAACTTGTTGGAGTTCCCTAGTTGTTGTAGCTTCGGTCCTTCACACAATCTTTCACCAATTCTCCAATGTCTCACTTAACCTTGTTTGCTTCTAACCTTTTCCATGAGAACTCCCTCAATATATAGGAGAGAATGAATTAGTTACTTGGATAAGAATGATCCCAAAATATCTGGGAATCCAGTACTAGGATAACCATTCGAATGCCATCTCATCCTTCTAGAAGATTCCCTTCTAGATGCCTCAAGAATTCATCTTTTTTCCTTCTTTAGAAAGAGTTCGCACTCTAGAAATACAGCACAATGCGAACTTGTCACACCCTGGCTTAAAGAAGCCTGCAAGAATCATGCATTCTCACAGGCAAATATACTAGCAACCTGCGAACGGTCCTCAAAAATGTGATTTCTGGAAAGAGATGAAGGTAACTTTTCTTAGAAAAAAGTTCTAATGAAGAGCCTGAATACACCATCATCAATACATCATCATGATGACCAACATCATGGGTAACAGAATGCCCCCAAAAGTATGAGTTTGGAACCAGTGACAGTCGATATACTTTGTAAGTTGCATGTGTGTGTCAAGAACCAGGAGCACATCTAATCGAAAACCTGCGAACAACCAAGCATCTGCAAAAAATCATGTATATCAATTATGAGGTAGGCATTCCCATACTCAGATCACATATTGATGACATTATAGACAAAGGTCATGGCCACCAATCATACACTGTGGATCCAAGCCGTCAAAATATAGCATAGCCACCTGAATACACTGTGGATCTATGCGAGAAATTTCAAATCAAGACGACATAGCCATGAAACATACACAGTGGATTTATGTGTCGCAAATTATACATACTCCATCGCAACCTGGATCACAAAGATAATATCCAGGGTCTTCAATATCGTCGCCCAAAGTACGAATCTAACCATGTGATTACATGTGTTGAAGTCAAACATAGTAGAAACCACTTGATTACCGGTCATTGAGGAAACCGTTAACAAGTGCGAGGGAAATCACCATTGATATCAATGACTCCCAAGGTACTATAGTAAAATCCATCAACTGTGAATAAATGAGTTGATGTCGAACATCCGACGGAATCTTTCGATCAGGGGTCAATGATGTAAACCCACTGTCGAAAGCGAGGAAACTTGCCATTAATGCATGCAAGCTCCAAGGTACTAAATAATTTTCTAAGTCTTGATTCAGGATAATGAGTTGAAGTCGACGGAACAAAACTCATCACAGGAGGGCCTTGATGTATCCCCCATCAGTGACACGAAATGAGTAACAGAGTTTGAAAGTGAAACAAAGTATGTTGCAAATTGGACTGGACACAGGGAAGGCCGACACAGAGAGAATGGATAACTGCAGATGGCCGACTCAATATAGGTTTCAGACGGACTTCTCTTGAACATATGAATGACACGACCAATGATTTGGCAGCATTGACTCAAAGACGACACATGGAATGACCTTGTAATCAATCGAAAGAGAGACAAATTTATTTCCCAAACCGACTTCAAATGATGAATAGGGGGTGTCATGTTCAAGAGCGACACTTATTGCCAATCAATACGAAAATGAAACATATCCCTTTCCCAAAATTTCCCCCACCATTTATGGCAAGTACATCTTTATTTTTACGCAAGCTTGAGGAGGATAACATATGCTTGTTGATATAAGCTCATCCTTTGGACGATTCCCTCGGAGTATATTTAACGAACCCTAAGAAAGAGTGGTTCGGTCCCATAACGGGTCTGTCAATGTTTGTTTAACGAGTCCAGAGATAGTAAACTCGAAGGTTTTTCAAGATTATAGAGTTTGGAAAAACACTTAAAAGAGAACTCTCTCAGTTCCTTTTTCATAAAATAGTCTGGACGAGATCGAAAAAGAGAGAAATTATTGCTCGCCAGATGCGTACTTCAAATAATTTATTGAGTGTGAAAATAGTAAGGTCGCTCAGCGATCTTTTCATGTTTAGAGAGTCTGAAAAGAGCTTAAAGAAGATTCCAGGGGGGTTCCTTTTTCGTATAACCTTGTTGAGCCCGAAAAAGTGATAAAAGTATGCTCGACCACGTTCTCATGTTTTTTACGAGCACAAGAACGGACAAAAACGACGCTCAAGGTTTTATGTAAAAACCATAAAAAACAATAAAAAACATGCCATAAAGAAGAAAAATATGTCCATAACCCTGTATTGAGTAATCAAAATCATCACACCTGCAAGAAATACACTCAACATAACATTAGGGATTAGGTTTAATCAATAAATAATCATAAAAACCCAAAATGATATAGTAAAAGTAAATAAAATGAGTCAAAACTCTTTTTTACCACATCATTTTACATTTCCACTATTGAGCTCCAAAACCCCCTTTTTACCCTCCGATTTTGGCGTCAATTTGCGGGAGCTACAAGAGACCATTCAAAAAGACATCTACAACATTAAGGTAAGCTCTTCATCCTTGACATTTTCATGGTTTAAATTTTTGATTTCATTGGTTAATTTTTCAGTTTCAAGTTGTTTTTTGAAACCTACATGCGCATAGGAATTCTCGCAGGCAGCCCATACGGGACCTGCGAGAATGATGCATTCTCGCAGGTGAGCCTTGAGCCACCTGCGAGGTGTTCACACTGTGCAAATGAGGCACCTGCGAGAACCGCAGAACCCAAAAAAAAATTAAATTTTTAGCCAAATGAAAAAACTCTAAGGCATGAAAAAGTTATTAATCCTTCTTTTATGTTCCTTGTGCAGATATTTGACCAGCAACATGGTGCTTGAGTGGCGTGAACGGGAACATGAAGAGGATAATGCCATGGCTGAGAATCATCCTCCCACCATAGCTGCATTGAGATATTGTGGGCTCTTAAAATACTTTCGCATCCCGGGCATGAGGGCCCAAGTCAGACTACTAGAGTATCTGGTCCGTATGTGGGACCCAGATCAGCAGATTTTCAATGTAGGAGCTCACACACTGTCCATAGACATTGAGGACATATACTTTTTGACTGGATTGTCCAGGCGTGGGTATTATGTTATCCTGACCGGTAGTAGAGGTGGTGGGCTAAAGATGAGTGAGTACTGCAATCAATACTGTGTACCTGAGGCTGAGAGGAAAAAAGGGAAAGTGGCTATCTAGGGGGTACAAGACTTGACCCTCTGCACTATCCTTTTTACTATAGCTTGGATGGCTAGGAGCTCTAATCCTCATATGGCATTACAGAGCTACTTCCAGTATTCCATCGAGTGTACTGAGCCTCGAGTATTCAACTGGGCAGATGATGTCCTTCGCAGTATCAAAAAGCAATTAACCAAATGCAGGCGAGGTGAATTGAAACAATTTGGGTATGGATCTTTGCTAGTGTCTTTCTTCCTTGAGAGGGTCCCCGTATTTAGACTACAGGTTGAGTGGAACCTACCAGGTCCTAGGGATCCAAGGAGGCTTAGATGGTGTCGGCTCATGGCCCGGCACGTGGCAGGACTAATCGTCAAATACGACGATATTTTCTTTGACTGGCTTCGAAACCAGATGTTGATGGTCGATGACTACGCTTATGTCGGGTTGGATTTCTGAGGAGATCCGGATTTGGCATTGCCTGAGGACGCTCAGTGGGGTGACCTTGGTAAGAAGTACATGCATTTAAATGTTTTTGAATTTTAATCATATTCAAATGTTTTTGTTTTATATATTTTATCCGAAGACTAACAAAAAATATTTATTGATAACACAGATGTTGGACCGTATAGACCTCCTGGCACTTCTCCTATCCAGCGACGGGCAGAGGTAGTAGCAGCAGCACCACAGTATGTCAAAGATTATCAGGTGGTGGAATAGAATTTAGAGGGCCTGACAGCAGACATTCCAGATATGACTCTGTAAGAGGTTCCACGACGCGATCAGTGTCACACTGTAGGGGTATCAGCAGCTATGGGTCGACTGCTCCGTAGGGTTGCTATGGCAGTCGTGTGTTACCGTGAACGTCATCCATGACGTTATTTTGTAGAAGCTATAAGCTTCAAATTTTGATATTTTGGTCTTCGGACAAACTTTTTTGTAAAAACTCTTTTGATCGTTATATATACAGATGGTTTCTACCGGTTTACTTTATAATGTGTGAATTTTGATGTGTTTAATTTATAAATGGTTCAAATGTCTGTCCAATACATAATTAGCCAATGCATTTGTTAATGTATTAAGACATCTAGAAATATGTTGATATTCAATGCGATCAAAATAACGTTCCAAGAGGCGAATTCGCAAATACACCCGTAACAAAGTAGGACTTCGAATAGAGTAGATATTACTTAACTGTAGTACTACAAGCTGCGAATCAAGTCGCACAACCAAATGACGAATTACGATTGAGATAGAATCAACTAATAATTTAATAATGGCGCTATACTCTGCAATGTTGTTGGTTGCACGGCCAAGACATACACCTCGTAAATATATAAGTTCATTTGTTGGGGCATAGATTGCCCACGCAGCGGAAGCTAGGTTCTGAGTACTACGGCTAGCACCATCATCGAAGCCAATATAGGGTAGCGAAGACTCCGACATCTGGCAATCAAACACAACGTCACATAAGGGCAGAGACCAGATAACGTCAAAATCAAACTAAAGTAACACACACAAAGTATGATACATAAAATACAAGTACTTGTGCACAAATGATTTATGCATAGTACTTCTTCAAGTACAACCCATTCCTGGGTTCACTCAAAGGGACACCATCATAATCGACCAGCTCATATGCTCCTTTTTCCAAAACTCAGTGAACAATATAAGGACCTCGCGACATTGGTTCAAATTTCCCAGCTCCTAACGCATCTCGATCCTGTTCATAGAGAAGAACAAGATCACCTTCAGAGAAAACGTGAGCCTTAACATGCTTGTCATACTGTGCCTTAACACGTTTCTTATGGGCTTCTATTACTAGAGTGGCGTCACGTCGAGTTTCGTCTAATCGCATCAGATACAATAGATGTTCTTCTTCAGTAGAAGTATTGGGTAAGAGTTCGACAGCTAGCTTCAAAGAGGGTATCTCACATTCTATAGGAAGAATGGCTTCCACACCATAGACTAATTGAAAAGGCGTAAACCCAGCAGCGTATTTGACAGATGTCCGATATGCCCACAATGCCAAAAACAACATTGTGTGCCAACTTGTTTTATGAATTCCTATCATCCGTCGAAGCATAGTTATAAGAACTTTGTTGATTGCTTCGACCTGACCATTAGCTTGTGGATAATAGGGTGTTGAGTTATCATGGCGAAGACCTAACTTTTTCGTAAGTTCAGACATCATAAAATTCCTAAAGTGACTACCGTGATCAGTAACGAGAGCTTGAGGAACACCAAAACGAGCTATGACATGGTTAAAAAGAAACAACGTTGCAGTCTTTCCAGTATTATCGAATGTCGGCATCGCCTCGGCCCATTTTGTAAAGTAATCAACAGCTACAATGATGTAACCATGCCCCCCGGCCGAATGAGGGTGACATGTCATGAAATCAATGCCCCATTTCGCAAAAGGACCAACTGAGACCACAGGATGAAGAGGAGCAGGATGTGACCGAATTTTCTGATTGTAGGTCTGGCAGGCATGGCATTTCTGAATGGAAGTAATACAGTCGTTGAACAAGGAAGGCCAAAAATTTCCTGCGCGTAAGATCTTCTGGGCAGTAGCATACCCAGACATATGACCACCACATGCTCCAGAATGGAAGTCATTCAGAGCTTTCTCAGCTTCATCAAACGTCAGACAACGTCGAAAAACAGAGTCAATTCCCCGACGGTAAAGAGTATCCCCGAGGATAATGTAGTGACGAGCTTGATAACGGATGCGACATCATTCAGTACAAGACAAAGCAGGCCGAAAAGTCTGGGTTTGGAGATATATAATGATATCTCCATACCAAATATCGCCAGTGCTAATAAGGAAAAGAGATTCATCGGGTAATGAATCTACTGCTACATTTTCCGTGGCAGAGTGAGGAAAATCGCATATCAACTCAGCAAAAATTAAGGATTTCTTAGACGTGGCGCGATCGAATTCCAATTCAAACTCCTGGAGTATAACAATCCATTTGGAGTATTTTCCCCCTAGCAATTGACGCGTTAAAATGTGTTGCATAGGGTTGCAATGAGAAATCACTGTAGTTTTCCTTGAGAGGATATAATGTCGGAAGCGTTGAACGGCTTGAACGGCAGCCAAAGCCAGTTTTTCAACATGTTGATACTTGATTTTAGTTGATGTGAGACTTCGACTCAAGTAATAAATAACATGTTCATCGTGCGCATCATCCTCTTGGACAAGAACCATGCCAATGGTATACTCCGAGGCAGCAAGATAAAGAAAATAATCACGACTATAATCATGAGGAAAGAGAAGTGGAGCTCGCGTGAGGGACAACTTCAAAACCTCAAAAGCATTGTTGGCAACGGTATCCCAGACGAACTCTAAATATTTCTTTAGTAGCCACGTAAAACCACGAGTAATCTCGACGTAATTAGGGATGAAACGACGAAGAAAGTTTGCTTTCCCCTGCAAACTTTGCAACTGGCGCAGTGTAGAAGGAGGAGGGAGATTAAGAATCGCCTCAACCTTAAGAGGATCTACCCTGATCCTTTGATGTGAAACGATGAAACCTAGAAGACGGTCGGATTCTACGCAAAAAACGCATTTATGAGGATTTAAACGGATACGATAGAACCGACAATGAATGAAAATGGCGTGGAGATGAGTGGGATGATTGACTCGGT
The DNA here is from genome assembly GCA_009831015.1 of Picea engelmannii. NCBI lineage: Eukaryota > Viridiplantae > Streptophyta > Pinopsida > Pinales > Pinaceae > Picea > Picea engelmannii. The sequence goes on along the minus strand of ML788537.1, from coordinate 337,629 downwards.
GCAAAGAATGAGCTGGTAAATCATCCAAATAGGGTTGAACGATATGCTTTATATCATGAAAAGCATAATACATAGCACGTCGCCAATTTTTTTATTGGATAAATCCGTAAGTGCAGACACAAACTAATCTCCCTAGATCCACCTGGATCTAGAACAAAGAAAGACAGAATGATACTCTTTCCCTAGATTTTAACTATTGAATGTACTAGGAGACACGATTAAAGAATGTACCTTATGATCACTTCCTTTGGTATTTGTTGCTCCTGCTTCACTCCAGTGCTCTCGTACAGTCAAGATCAAAACAATACAAACCAACCGAAGTGAAGAAAGCACAATCTATTCAACAGCCAATCTATGTATATGATCAAGGAGTTATACAATAAAGTGGAACTAACTTTATGGGAAAGGGACACATTACTGTATCATATTGATGGAAAGTAAAGATTACAACCTGAGCCTTGATGTTGAAAACTTCCTTTCGATGGCCCTTAGCTCTGACACACACACTTTCTCACTTGCATGAAGAAGATCAACCACATTTGATAAACTTGTTGGAGTTCCCTAGCTGATGTAGCTTCAGTCCTTCACACAATCTTTCACCAATTCTCCAATGTCTCACTTAACCTTGTTTGCTTCTAACCTTTTCCATGAGAACTCCCTCAATATATAGGAGAGAATGAATTATTTACTTGGATAAGAATGATCCCAAAATATCTGGGAATCCAGTACTAGGATAACCATTTGAATGCCATCTCATCCTTCTAGAAGATTCCCTTCTAGATGCTTCGAGAATTCATCTTTTTCCCTTCTTTAGAAAGAGTTCGCACTCTAGAAATACAACATAGTGTGAACTTATCACACCCTGGCTTAAAGTAGCCTGTGAGAATCATGCATTCTTGCAGGCAAATATACTAGCAACCTGCGAACAGTCCTCAAAAATGTGATTTCTGGAAAGAGATGAAGGTAACTTTTCTCAGGAAAAAGTTCTAATGAAGAGCATGAATACACCATCATCAATACATCATCATGATGACCAAAATCATGGGTAACACCTCCCCCAAGGATTACTTTGGCAATCTCAGCGCACCTTTTCAGTGGCTAGATCTCCCAGAAAATGAAACCCTAGTTTCACAAAGTACTAGAAGTAACAGAAAACCAATGTACCACAAGTACCACAAGTACCAGAGTACCAAAGGTACCAGAAATCCAGAAGCACCAGTCCAAAAATCTACAGATCAAGTTTGGAGGATAAAAAGTTGGATTTTCTCGTATCCAAACACACCAGGCCACTCGCCTCAGCCAAGCGCACCTCCTGGTAAGTTCATATTTTGATTTTGAGAATTTTCATTTTTCGATCATTTTCCTAGCTCCAGGTAAAAGATGTCTGCAAGCACTAAGCTTGTTGACAAGATGGAAGGTGTGGAAAACTTTCGTGCCTGGAAATATAATATTGGACTCATTCTTGAAGATAATGACCTAGCAAAATTCATCAAAGGAGAGATTCTGGAACCCAACGATGCTACAGAAAAAGCCAAGCATCAAAAGGACACAATCAGGGCCAAAAGAATCATTGCAAATTCAATCAAATACCACATGATTCCTTATGTGTCATCTAAGAAGACTCTGAAAGAAATGTTTGATGCCTTGACCAGACTGTATGAAGGAAAGAACATAAACCGGAAGATGAATCTAAGAACTCAACTGAAGAATACAAGGATGCAAAAAGGAGAAACAATTCAGGAATATTTCTCTAGAATCTCAGAATTCAAAGAATAGTTAGAAATGATTGGAGATACCATAGATGAAGACGAACTCATAATGATGGCCCTAAATTCTCTTACAAGACCTTGGGATGCATTCATCCAAACGATATGTGCCAGAACGGAGAAATTGAAGTTTGATAGTCTATGGGAAGAATGCATCCAAGAAGAAACAAGAGTAGCTAACCGTGAAGCACTACTGGCAAGAGATGATGATCAAGCCCTAGCTACTCACACCAAAAGAGGAAGGAAGAAACCATACTTTGAAAAGGAGACTCACAAAGAGCCTCAATCGTCAAACAAATTCAATAATAAAGAATCTCATCCAAGGAGATTTCAGAAGAAAGGACAACGAAAGGAAAGAGATTACTCATTTGTACAATGATACCATTGTGATAAGATGGGACACATTGTGAAATTTTGTCCATCTAGACGAGAAGAATACAAGAGATAACATAAGAAGCACCATGCCCATGTAGTCGAAGATGAAGAGCCACCCGCAAAGATGATAAGAGAGTAGATCAAAGACCATGTCTTAATCTTGGCCCTCTCAGGATCTGTAACACTTGGAGAGGACACTAAGCTCATTGATAGTGGTGCATCCAAAAACATGACAGGACAAAGAGACATTCTCTCTTGTATTTCAGAAAAGTTGTTTTCTCGGAAAGTGACACTTGGAGATGATTACCAATATCCCATCAAGGGAGTGGGAGAATCAAACTACAAACTAAATTCAGGGAATTCACTAAAGATGAAGGACGTACTATATGTACCAGGTTTGACTAAGAACCTACTCTCCATTTCAGCTTTAGAAAAGAAAGGCTTCAGAGTTTCCTTTATAGATGGAGAAGTTCTTATGTGGGCTAAAGGAGAAACCTTAAATGAAGCAATCATCATTGGAAGTAAAGAAAATGGCTTCTATAAACTAAAGGGTCACTCAGAGGCTGCCATGACCCATGCCATTGAAAACTCATGTGAACTTTGGCATAGAATATTAGCTGACATCGACTACAAGGCGCAACCATACATATGCGAAGTGGTCACAAGTTTACCAGAAATCAAGGTTGACCATGAAGGCATATGCAATGGATGTGCACAAGGGAAGAACATCGAGAACCCTTTTCCAAAGAGAGACAGCAAAGAAGAAGGAGTCCTAGAGCTCATTCATTCAGAGGTATGTGGCCCAATGACATCGTCTTCCATTAGTGGGTATGTATATTATGTATCATTTATTGATGATTATTCTCGTAAGACCTGGGTATATTTTTTGAAATCTAAAGATGAAGTGTTCAAAAAGTTCAAGGAATTCAAAGCCTTGATAGAGAATCTTTCTGAAAGAAAGATTAAGATACTGAGGTCAGATAATGGAGGAGAATATACCTCAAAAGAGTTTGTGAACTTCTTCAAATATGTTGGGATCAAGAGGGAACTCACTACTCCCTATAATCCTCAACAAAATGGTGTAGTTGAACAAAAGAACAAAACGATAATGGAAGTTCTGAAGATTGTGATCCATGATCAAGATCTTCCTATGTGCTTATGGGCAGAAGCAGCAATGGTAGTTGTATATGTGTAGAACTGATTGTCCCATAGTGCACTTGGTCTCAAGACCCTGGAAGAGATGTTCACCGGAAATAATCCAGAGGTAAGCCATCTCAAAATATTTGGTTGCCCAGTATTTATTCATATACCGAAAGAGAAAAGAAACAAGTTGGAACCTTCAGGAAAGAGGGGAATATTTGTGGGATACTTTGAGGTCTCCAAGGCCTTTAGAATCTATATAATAGGTCACCGTCACATTGATATAAGCAGGGATGTGACCTTTGATGAAGATGCAGCGCTCAATAAATCAAGAAGATGCCAGCTTGAAGAAGTATATGAAGAGGAACCCGTAATCCCCAGAACTGCAGTGAGGGAGGTTCCCAGAGCCACAGAACTAGTGAGGGAAGTCGTAACTTCCCTTGATGAGGAAATTCTAGAATACCATGATATATTAGAAGTTCAAGAACCTCCTCATATGACGATCCTCAATAAAAGAAAGCCAGCTTGGGCTAGAGAGCTTATTCAATATGGAGAGAAGTGTTGTGTTCCCAAAGGAACTACGAGACAGGTGAAAATACCAAAGCCATTCTCCAGTTAAACGGATTTGATGTGTGATCTTCTAGAGGAGGAGCCTACCTGCTTTGAAGAAGCCATTCAGAAGAAAGAATGGGTAGATGCCATGATAGAGGAATACCAATCCATAATAAAGAACGAAGTATGGGAAATAGTTCCTAGACCGAAGAGTAAAGATGTGGTATCCTCCAAATGGCTCTTCAAATTAAAACATGTTGTTGTTGGAAGTATTGAGAAGTATAAAGCAAGATTTATCGCTTGTGGCTTTTCTCAAAAGGAAGGCATTGACTATGAAGAGACATTCGCTCATGTAGCCAGATACACTTTGATCAGAACCATCATAGCTCTTGCAGCTAAGATGAAGTGGAAATTACACCAGATGGACGTGAAGACAGCTTTCCTAAATGGTGTCATCGAAGAGGAAGTGTATATAGAGCAACCTCAAGGATTTTGAGTTGAAAACAGGAAGTCTCATGTCTACAAATTGAAGAAAGCCTTATACGGATTGAAGCAAGCTCCTAGAGCTTGGTATGGTCAGATAGACAGTTTCCTAACGAGCTTGGGCTTTACCAAGAGTAAACCAGATTCTAACCTCTACTTCAAGGTTATGAACGATGAGCCAGCGATACTATTGCTATATGTGGATGACTTATTCTTAACTGGAGAAGAAGAGCTCATCACTGAATGTAAGAAGAGACTCGCTTCAGAATTTGAGATGAAATACCTTGGCCTAATGCATTATTTCTTAGGTCTTGAGGTATGGCAGAGTTCAGAGAGGATATTCCTTAACCAAGGGAAGTATGCAGTCGAAATCCTGAAGAGATTTGACATGGTGGAATGCAAGTCCATGAATACACCCATGGAAGTGAAGCTGAAGCTGTTGGTCGACACTTTGTCAGAATTGATTGATTCCACATTGTATAGATAGATTATTGGATCGCTGACGTACCTGAAGAACACCTGACTAGACATTTGTTTTGCCGTGAACACCTTGATTCAGTTTTTGGTAGAAACCAGACATGTTCACCTAGTGGTTGAAAAACATGTGATGAGGTACTTTAAGGGTACAATATATTGTGGTCTCAACTATGATGGAGATCATGATTTCACATTGAGTGGATATACTAATGCAGATTGAGCAGAAAGTGTTTCTGACAGGAAAAGCACTTCAGGATGTTGTTTCAGTTTGGGATCAGCCATGATCTCATGGCAGAGTAGAAAGCAATCCAGCATTGCTCTTAGCACAGTAGAAGTAAAATACATTGTTGCATGTTCTGCCAGCTATGAAGCTATATGGCTTTGAAAGTTGTTGACCGGTCTATTTGACCTAGAGATCAAAGAAACCGTAATCCTATGTGACAACCAGAACTGCATAAAGATGACAGAGAATCATGTATTCCATGACAGGTCGAAGCACATAGAGATTCGTTATCATTACATCTGTGACATGGTGCATAGAGGAGCCTTAAAGCTCCATTACATTAGCATTGATGAACAGGTTGTTGATGTGTTGACCAAGCCTTTATCTCGTGTAAAGTTTGAGCACTTTCGAGATAAAATTGGTATAGTTTGAAAGGAACTTCCTTAAAAGGAGGAGTAGTTGATTTGATGAGACATCTCTTGTTTCCAACTTCAGTGCTGTGACGTAAATCAAGAAGATGTGATGAGACTAGTAATGTGCTTCCGACTTGACCGCTGTGATGTAAAGCCAGTCTAGTATCTTGGTTCTAGCTTCAATGGCTGTGACATAAATCAAGAAGATGTGATGAGACTAGTATTGTGCTTCCGGCTTGACAGTTGTGACCTAAAGCCAGTCTAGTATCTTACTTCCAACCTAATGGTTGTGACGTAAAGCAAGACGATGTGATAAGACTAGTATTGTGCTTTCATCTTGACAACTATGACGTAAAGCCAGCCTAGTATCTTGCTTCCAGCTTAAGTGTTGTGACGTAAAGCAAGACCTTGAGATGATACTAGTACTATGCTTCCAGCTTGAGAAGCTGTGACGTAAAGCCAGTCTAGTATCTTGCTTCCAGCTTGATTGTTGTGACATAAAGCAAGACAAGTACTGAGCTTCCAGCTTGACAGTTGTGATGTAAAGCTAGTCATGTATTATGATGAGCCAGCCTCGTGCTGTGATGATGATCATGTATCAGTTTTATACTAATACATATTGATGCACATGATGATTGCATTCCTTTGAGAATGACGATGTTGTCGATGAAGAAAACTTCTGATGATTTATAGATACGCCATTCAGTGTTCCAAGATGATATTGATGATGATGTCCTCTCATCCACTTGATGTTGTTAATGATGTTGTCCTCTCTCTCTCTCCTAATGCTATTGAAGAATACCCTTCTTGTTAAGGGGGAGTGTTGAAATAATGTAATTGCAAAGTGTATTCTTATTATTATTTGATATATTATTCATTTGATCAATCCCCATTGTGGATTGATCATGTTGGCTATTGTAAAAGGACCAAATCCCCTTTTGCGGATTGGTCATAATGTAATTGTAATAGGTAGAAAGAAAAGTCAGCCCTGCCAGTGAAGAGACACTTCACACATGCCAGATTAGTATAAATAAGGAGGCTAGTGCCTCACTTAGACACACCTCACTTGCTCATTGAGAGACAAGTTTCAGAATTGCAGTTGGAGAAGAAAGAGAGAGAGAGTGGCGCATCATTGGGAGAGGATCTTATGTATTAGCTTGAGTTATCTCTTGGCATTGTATTGTCTATCTATAATAAGGAAGTTTTGCTAGGTTTTCTTCCCCTAGAGGGTTTCCCAGGATAAATGTTGTGTCTCTCGTGATTGTGTATTTCTCAGTGATCTTGTCTTATGTTGTTGTTATCTATTGAAATGCAAAGAAATATAATAATGGCTTAAACATTAACACGAATTACTTCAATCATCAAATACAGACTCAAAACTCGTGCCTGATTCTGTCCTTCAATTCATTTAATAACTAAATTGCGATGGGGTTAAATTTTCATTGAACCTGTATCTATCTCTGCTACGATGCATTGATATTCATCAATGCATGTAACGGACAGCCAAACATAACCATGAATATTTTAATTGCAAAGATCTTGACTTGCCACTTGAACACACAGACAACAATCACCATTATAATTCATACTATGCTTGGGATACACAGACCATTCGACAAAACACAGGGTATTTCTGTGACTATACAGATCCAACTACTTTGAATATAAACATCCATAATGTTGGACTATCAATCAATATAACAAGGTAGCAACAGTAAGCCTGATCTCATCTCATAAATTAACCAAATTTGAAACAAAACCATTCTGTTTAAAACTCGTGACCATCTTTGATGGCGCAATCAATAATATTCACAACATATACAATGGATGGCCATACCACAAACATCAAGATTTAAATACTCCCATGGAAATTAAAACACACAGTCACAGTGATCCTTAACTCAACCTAACATGTTGTAGGAACACCATACATATCCATGCATCACACATGAAGCATTTTCCGTGACTAAATCAATTAAAACTAATGCATGGTCAACAATTCAATAATCATAACATAAGAGAGAGCGACTGTGCATTCAATCCAACTCTCCAATCAACCAAATTACCATGCCGAGTTTATCAATTTGATTGTCATAATAACCAATGTCGTGACTAGAAACCAGAACCAACACCATTTTCAACATCATCAACAGAGACGATCTAGAAATCGAATATTGTCGGTAATACGCCAACAACTCATAACAACTAATACTATACCCAACAGGCCATAACGGTTCCCTCTATCAAAACTCAGGCTTGGGAAATCAAGGGTTTGCTCTGTGGACCAACACAGGGAGACTAGAGTGAGAACCTCTAAGCCCATCGGTGAGAACACAGGGTATACCACCAATGACTTCGCAGACAGGGTGACAGGTCACGAGATATGACAGACTCTGGACAAAAGAGAAAAGGCTCCATCTTGGCATTGTAGCAATACTTAGAAAATGCAAGATGTAACCCTCATGGCTCCCCAAACAACCAACTAACAATGCTAAGATAAAAATATTTGAGACAAAGCAATATAACCTACTGCGCAAAAATCAATAGTGTGAACAAACCCATACCCAAGTGAAACAATGCGCAGTGACACGAGGCGTTTCAAAACTAGTAAACCCCATAACAGCAAATGACTGGGTATGGTGATATGAATGTGTGGAGACAGCCAGCCACTCTAGACCAAATGAAACCCTCCAACTAAAACCAGCAAGGATGAAAAAGAGCCTTTATGGCTGCTAATACTCAGAACGACCAATAACACTGTGACTTCAACAATTATTGCAATGATTCATTCCAGACAAATATCAAAAATTTACACAGTTTCCATACATAAGGAAAGCACAGACCCATACACTCTAAGCCAATATCTATTTCATGACCAGAGCAAATTCATGGATGGTGAAAAGGCATACATGTAACCAAAAGCACCTTAAAATCGAGTTGGTTGAGTGGTTCTTCCTCTACTTGAAAGTCAGAGCCTAACCCAAGCAAAACACAGCTGAACAATGGCCTGACTAGGGTGGCGGCCAGTGGAAGAAGTAAGGGTGACGTGTTGTAAATGCACGTCGCCTCCACCCTCAATCATTCAATTCCTTAGTACACGCCAACCCACTAATCCATTAATTCATTTAATCAAACCATGCATCAAAACCAACATCCACTAATTCCCAAGAGAGCCACCCATATCACATCTAATCATCGCCAGCTATACCATAACACATATCAACCATGCTTTCATATAACTCAATAAATCGCATAGATATTAACTTATTAGCTAGGATTAACAACGATCATTCTAATTTCAATGCATGTAGTGTAGCATAGTAGCATAGTCCAATCTTTTATTTTTGCATTTTGTTTATATTTCTTTTGCCTCTTTTCAACTACTCTTATGTATGGTTGCTAAAATGTCTATTGTGCAGGTGTCAAAGTAACGAATCCAAGAACAGGTAGAAATGGTAGCAATGGATAACATAGGCCATTGTAACATGAAATTAGAGCTTGGAACAAAACATAACATGCCTTACCCATCATCCACTTGTCGCAATTAGAAACAACATATAACAATTCTTATTCATCTCAAATAAAACCCAGATTTCGTGAATGATGTAGAAACATGTAAGTAGTGTCAAACAGCAGCATAAACATGAAATAAGAACCAAATCTGATCTCCCAATCTAAAAGGGGTCCCACCTACTAGTATTATATATCTCAGTAGCTTATAATTATTAGGCTTAAGCAATACTTTGCAAGTGAAATCCTTGTTGCGATTTTAATCATCAGCAAACTAGCGAATCCATAGGGAAATTTGTTTTCAACAAATTTAGAAATCCGAACTCATGGTTTTGCAAACCAAGAAAAACAGGTCAAGAAGATATAACCAGGGAGATTATGCAACAGGGGGAAGTGAGCGGATTTAATGGAAAAATGACCGGTAATTCGGGAATAGCTCATGAAAAGTGTTAAGTATGAGGGGTTTTACCACTGTGTGCATAATCGTTCAACCGGGATCAGTTCTTAACTTCAAGGAAGAAAATTATGGACTTGCTCTCTTAAATTCTCAAATGGATGAAGAAAAGGGAAGAAGAAGCGGGAGACAACCAGTTCTTTATAAGACAGTAGTGAAAGTAGAAAACAAATTCAAGTGTGCTTCAACTGTGTAAGCTTGATTGTTATTGACCTACAATATCTGGCAGGAGTGGCACTGTGGAAGAACTGATCCAACGTCTTATTTTGACCGAATTAACTAACAGAAAGAGGAAATCAAACTACTGTAAAGCAGAAAAGAAAAGCGCAAAATTGAAAGAAGAGATAGGTTACTAGTATACAGAAAATCCAAACAGCATTAGAACATTTCATGTTGGTCCCTCGTAATGTTTCAAGCGAGAACCATTAGTGCGGTAGGAAAACAATTTCTCTTGTAAATCCCTCAAAATGTAAAAGTTAGTATCCAGGACAAAAGCAATTTTGAAAGGACCCAAAAATAACACTTGGAACTCTGAGGTAATTATCATCCCTTTAACACATATGATTGTATCATCAAGGTAGGTATGGATAATGATCAATTCATCAAGATTTGTGTGTATAGGTCTTTTAAAAGCGATACTTGCATCAGATAATCCAGAAAACAGGCATTTATAAGTCATGGTACCCCAATTTGTAATAAGCGTGGTTTTGTGAACATCTACCCTTTTTCCCTTGATTTTACTATAACCCAAAAATTTGTCAAGTAAGGGCCTCATCTGTGATCCTACAGCCTGTCGCAGAATCATTTTCATATTGAGGAGAGGAAAAGGATTTCTCATAATAGCCTGACTAAAAGTGCAAAAATTAATGCAAGTTCTAATATGATCAGTGGTCTTCAAAACAGGTAACCAATTGGAAACCCATTCAGGGAAGACTAGAAAAATAATCCCAACCCTTAAGAAATTTTCCAATTCCATATGAAAGGATGCTTTAAATGCAAAGTTAATAGGTCTTTGTTTTTTCCCAGTTGTTTTCATTCCTTCCTTGATGGGGATAGCATGTTGTATAAGACCAGGATCAAAACCACGAAGATCCTTATAAGACCAAGAAAAAGCATCGTGAAATTCACCAAGTAGCTTGGCAAACCTCATTTCTTCTTTATCGGAATATTCGGCACTTATTTTAACATTCCTTGGAGATTCAAGTGCCCCAATGTTCAAAGAGATGGTTTTACCCACCTTCTTTCTTGACTCCTCTTCTCTCTATTTCTCTTTATTTCCTACATCACTCGATGAAAATGAACTCTCGAGAGGATTCAAGCCCTTAGGAATCTCGTTGTCTTATATGGATATCATTTCCTCAGGCTTAAGAGGTTCATCTTGAATGAAAACACGAATGCTCTCATCGTTAGGGAGGAATTGCCTAGATTCTACATTGTCAGGGATATGTGGATGATATAGGGATTGAAAATAAAAATCAGTTATGTGAGGCAAAGGTTGTTGAATAGAAGAGGCTGCAAAGACATCTAACCGATCATCCATTGAATACAACTCCCTCTTAACATGAGTGATGTTGAAAGATAATAGGTTCGAGATAAGTTCCCAAACAGTTTGGGTGTATCGTTTCATCAACTTGTTTCTAGGAGAGTATATCTTACGTTCCAGGTTCACAACAAGTTAGGAATCTTTGAAAACTGAAAGGTGACCACAACCAAGATTATAGGCATTTTCAATGCCTAATAATAAAGCTTTGAATTTGACATTGTTTGTACAAGCAAACTCCAACCTGTAAGACAAACTATGAATTTTCCCTACAGGGGAAACCAGGATAATGTCAGCCGCATTACCTTCATTAGAGTGTGAACCATCAAAGTGCATGTGCCACATATCATCATCTAAATCAATTTGTTCCAAAGGATTATCATCCTCCTCGGAAAGGATGGAATACACTCCTAGGTCCTCTTCGATATATTTTACATTAGGTTGTGGAACACTCTCTATGTAAGGTGAAATCCTTCCCTCTCTAAGGACTATAATATCCTTACCATTCGAAGGCACGGATAAATGTGTCTCATCGAGTGAGAGGTATCCACCTGTTAAGGCTTGCCAATCTCTTCCCAAGATAATTGAGTAATTGCTTATAGGCATATCAATTACCTGAATGCTAACAGTTGTCCTTTTTTCAGGGTGTGTGCACAGAACTAAGGTCACATATTTAATCTCACCTATGGTTGTTTGTTGTAGACTATTATAGGAGAGCATGCTCCTGGTGTTTTCATTTGTACAAGACAAGTCTATCTCTTCCATAATAATCTTAGACATCACACTTGGGCCTGAACCACCATCAATGAGGCAACAATGGGAAATCTTATCCATAATCTTTACAGAAATATAAGAAGGAGGATTTTTTACAGGCTACCTAAAGTTATGCACACCAACCTTATTTAAATATGATTCCTCTTCGTTCACTTCTTCAGAGAGGTTGGACACAATGGAATATTTTCCTTCGATGAATTGTTTCAGATGCATTTTTTGCTCAGCGATGGAAACCATGTCCAGAAGGGTTGCATCTTATTTGATGTTGGCCAACTGATTCAAGATATTGTACTTGGAAGAGGGGAGAAGGGAAGTTGTCCCTTGATTTTTAGGAACCTTAGGAACCTTAACAGTAGCAGCGGGTGAGGATGAGATCAAGCTAGAAGAATTTTGGACATAATCAAATTTTCCCTTGGGAGTATAGGCTTTGTTCCTAGTATTGATGATCATGACATCTTCTAGCTCTACAAAATCTAGGACAATGATAGTATTTTTTGGTCTTTTACCAAAGATCTTATCTTTGACACTCTTCCTTACTAAACATGTGGTTTCCTCATGGTGTTCCTTGCAAAAGTTACACCAACTTTGAGGCAGGATAGCTTTAGGCTGAAAATTGTTTTCAATTGGACTTCTAAATTGGGGTACAGAAGAGGATGAAGCCTCAGGGATGAAAGGTGAGACAATCCCCTTTCATGTTGGATTATTGAGAGGGGGGCTGAATCAGTAATAGCGTAATTATAATACTTTTTCTCCAAATAATCCAAGTGTTATATCAATGTAGAATTATTATCCAATAATGAGCCATAGGAAATAAACAATTGCATACATACACAGTACACCAGTGTTTTATGTGGAAACTCAAATCGAGAGAAAACCACGGAATTTTTTTTCTTATATGTCTTGAAGAATTACATTCATTGGAAGCACCAACTTCCTTTTTTTTCCAGCTGCAACTGGAAGGAGGCTCCAACCCCCTAGTTTCTCAGGCTACAACCTGAGGGAAGCTCCAACTCCCCAATTCTCTGGCTACAACCAGAAGGAGGCTACAACCCCCTGTGTTCTCTGGCTACAACCACATGTCCTTTCCCTGTCTAACCACCCTGAAGTATAAGTAGAATGATGGAACCACTTTCAATCTGCCACTTTGAGATATACTGTTGTACAACTATAACAACATGTACCACTGACCTCTATCCATTTTGTACAACTGCCTTGTAATCAATTGGTACCTAAACTGAACATGTATTTACAAAAATTACAACAGATACGTGACATGTAGTGTTCTAGCCCGTGTATGTACGCTACCAAATTGTTATGAAACCTGTGTATGCCTTCTAAAAACTAGGGTTTCGTTTTCTCAAAAAATTTTGACCTTCTATAACTTCATTCACATAGATTTGTAACCTGTCACTGTATCCAGACTGTAACTATACCTCGTGCATGCATCCTCATATATAACCTTTACTCAAGACAAGTAAGTCTTTCTCTAGTCATGTGTCATATAGGTATGTGTAATCATGAACAAGTATAATATCCCTCACATGATCTTAGTCATCAACCCCTTTTGGATATTCAGTCTCTCAATACATCAACTACTACACAAATACAAGCTCTCAACCATGTACCATAAAAACCCTTAGCCATATGCCAAGAAATACAAGATGTGCCTCACAATAATTATCAATGATGAATATATCAGCACTGTATTTTTGTAGATCTGACTTATGCAGAAGATCCCATGAAGCCACTAGTATCTCTAGGGAGAATACTCAAATCTCCATTGTCGTTCCTCATGCATACATCAAAATCCAACTATTCATAGAAATAAGACATACCTTTTGAACCAATGGATGGATATGATGTATCTGATCACTTTAGACCTTCCTAGGAGCTTGATCTCAGAATCTAGAACCTCTGTATCTTCATCTCTTCAAGTTTCCATGGAATTACCAACATGTACGCACCTTGTACACATACCGCCTACGTATAACTTAGCATGTACGCAGCTTGTACACAGACAGCCTGCGTATAACTCAGCATGTACGCACCTTGTACACAAAAAGCCCGTGTACAGCTCAGAAAATAGGGTTTTGCCGTAATTTCGAGAATTTCACCGTCAACCGTTCGTGCTACCTCAGACGTTCACCATTTCAGATGTATCCACAAGTATTTACAAGAAGCTTTACACTAGAAAATAGATATACAATATGTACAAGTGTGTGTATAATGAGTGAGCTTTGCCTCTTATTTATATCTTCATGTATCCTTACACGTTCATTATTTTAGGGCTTCTTCATTTAAAATAATTTCTTTTGCAAAGCACTTTTACCCTTGGGGGCTTCTATAATACTTATGATGGGTTCTCTAACTTCATATGGTCATAAATATCTAACCGTGAGGATTTATGTGACGTTCCACATACCATCAGAAACGGAATGACAAGAACTATCCATCTAGGATATTTTCACTGAAAAATTCACTGTCCTTCATCTCATTATTTCTCAAATAAGCATGGGTTCTCTCACTCCGCAAAGCATCTTCCCATGAGGGGATTTCACCATAAGGGGACCACTTTGGAGTTCATCCATTTTTACTTCTTATCAACCATGACAAGACAATAATGAGTCATCTTTACATCAAACAATATTGGGTCCATTACCCAAACCTTGTGCTATGGGGATTTCTTCAAGGGTTGACATCAATGACAACCAACCTTAATCAACAATCTCCCCCTTTAGCATTGATGGCAACACTCTGATGCAATACTGAAATCATATCACTCATGCTCCCTCTGTAACTATGCCTCTGTCCTTTGTATCTAATAAATATGCTCCCCCTGGAACCATGCCTCTGTCCTCTGCATCTAATAAATCTCTCCCCCTTTGTCATCAATGGCAAAGGTATCTTTTCATGTGGGGTTTCTCCCCCTGACTGAACTATCCTCTTATTGTGCTTCCTCGTGTAAATATAAGACATATAAGATAAGCATTCAAAAAGAATTCATTATGGACTAGAAATAACTCCAAGTCTCTGGAAAAGATATTCAAAGGATTCCTGTGGAAGTGGTTTTGTGAAGATGTCTACCACGTGTTCTTTTGTGCCCACATACTCAACTCTGATGTTCTTTTTTGCAACATGCTCCCGTAGAAAGTGATACTTGATTGGAATGTGCTTCGTCTTGGATTGCATCACTGGGTTCTTCGAGATATTGATGGCGCTTGTATTATCACAATAGATTGGAATGGGCTCATCATACTCAACCTGTATATATGTCAGAGTTTGTTTCATCCAAAGAACCTGTGTACAACCTGATGTTGTTGCAATATACTCGGCCTTGGTTGTAGATAAAGATACTTATGTTTTTTTCTTGCTTAGCCATGATACTAAACACTCACCCAATTAGAACGTTGCTCCATTGGTGCTTCGTCGGTCATCAATACAACCTGCCCAATCTACATCTGTGTAGGAAATAAGTGACAGATCATTTCCTTTTGGATACCATAATCCAAACTCTTATGTTCCTTTGAGATATCTGAAAATCCTCTTCACTGCTAACACGTCACTCCTTTGGTGTTGCTTGAAATCGTGTCACCTGTCCAACTGCCTACATTACATCTAGTCTGGATGTTGTCACATATAAAAGGTTGCCAATCATTGACCTGTATTTCCTCTTATCTGTAGACTTTGAATCATCATCTTTGCTCAACTTGCAATTGGTTTTCATTGGAGTGATAACTGGTTTGCAATCTTCCATTCTAAACCTCTTTAACATTTCTCTGATATACTTGGTTTGAGAAATAAAGATTCCTTTGTTGATTTGACGTATCTGAAGTCCCAAAAAGAAGGATAGTTCTCCAAGTAACGACATTTCAAATTCATTCTGCATATCTTTTGCAAATTTTTGGCTTAACATGTCATCATCACTACCAAAAATAATATCATCAACATAAACTTCAATTAATAAAATATTACCTTGACTTACCTTGATGTAGAGGTTGTTATCTGCACTTCCTTTTCTGAAGTCTTCCTGCTACAGATACTTATACAGTCTAGAGTACCATGCTCTAGGAGCCTGTTTTAGACCATACAAGGCCTTCTTTAATTTACACACATAATATGTGCTCTCTGACAACTGAAATCCTTCTGGTTGTTCAATGTAGACTTATTCTTCAAGTTCCCCATTCAGAAAAGCTGATTTTACGTCCATCTAATATACTTTAACAATTTTTGAGCATGCATAGGCTAAAATCAAATAGATTGCTTCCATTCTGGCAACTGGGGCAAATGTCTCTTCAAAGTCGGTTCCTTCAATCTGTGCATATCCTTTACATACCAATCTAGCTTTGTTCCTTGTAACTTGTCTATATTCATTTAATTTATTCCTGAAAACCCATTTTGTATCGATCACATTCTTATTCTTTGGTCTTGGAACCAATTCCCAAGTGTCATTTTTCTTTATTTCATCCAATTCTTCATCCATGGATTTATTCCAAAATTCATCCTTGATGGCTTCTTCAAAACAATTTGGTTCAATTGTAGATAAGAGTGCTAGGTGTGTTTGTTCTCGTGAACGGATTTTTCTTCTAGTCTCAACTCCTGCATATTTGTTTCCAATAATCTGATCTGAAGGATGATTCTTCTGTACTTGTTTGCTAGGTGTCTTTGGAGATACTTTTTGAACTTGCTCTTATGTTTCTGTCAGATTCTCTTTATATTCCTCTTCTACTTCATCTTCTTCTTCTTCTTCGAAAAGTTGTTCCATTGCTTTTTTTTCTTCTTCCTTTGATTCTGGTCTGCCTGTTTCATCAATTGTTACGTTGATGCTTTCCACAACTTTGTTCAATCTTAGATTTTAACACTTGTATGCTTTCCTTGTACTTGAGTAACCAACAAGTACTCCTTTGGCCACACAAGAGTCAAACTTTCCCATTCTTCCATCTTCTCTTTTGATGTAGCATTTGCTTCCAAAAACTCTGTAGTGCTTCGCATTCGCTGGTCTTCCTTTCCATAGCTCGTAGGGAGTTTTATCAGTGTTGTTTCTGAGCATTACTCTGTTTTGAATGTGAATTGTTGTATGCACTGCCTGTGTCCAAAATATATCTGTCAATTTGGAATCCATTAGCATTGTTCGAGCCATTTCATGTACTGTCATGTTCTTTCTTTCAACAACTCCATTCTATTGAGGTGTCCTAGCAACAGAGAATTTCCTTTTTATTCCATGACTACTACAGTAGTCCATAAATTCCTTTGAAGTGAAATCTCCTCCATTATCAGATATCAAGCATTTGATTCTTGAATCCATCTCATTTTCAACCATTTCCTTGTAGATCTTGAAGTTTTCAAAATCTTCTGACTTGTTCTTGAGAAAGCAAACTGCAGTCATTCTTGTATAATCATCAACTAATAACATAAAGTATCTCTCACCTTTTAGGCCCTTTGTTGTAGTTGGTCCAACTAGATCAGTATGCACAATTTCCAGTGGTCTTGTTGTTTAATATTCCTTTGATTTGAACTTGGTCTTTGTTTTCTTTCCTTGTTGACATTGCTTGCATAAAGTGTTGGTTGGTTTCATGATCTGGGGCATTTCTCTGACTGTTTATATTTTGTTGACTTTGACAAGGTTATCAAAATGCATGTGACCCATTCTTCTGTTCTATAGCCAAATTTCATCTTCCTTTCCTAGAAAACACTTTTCATTTCCAATTTCACTTAACACATATATGTTGTTTGAAGTTCTAGCAGTTGTACCGACCAATTTCCCTGAGCCTTCTCTTCTTATCTCACACTTTTGTGAATCAAAAGTAACTTTATGACCTTGGTCACACATTTGACTCACACTTAGAAGATTATGTTTCATATCTTCTACTAGTAGAACATTTTTTGCCTTTTCATTCTTGTTCCCAATTCGGACTGTGCCTTCTCCAATGATTTTGGTTGAATTATCATTTCCGAAGGAGACTAATCCATTTCCTTCCTTTCGCAATGTAAGAAATTTGTCTCTATCACCTGTCATGTGTTTTGAACACCCATTGTCAACATACGAACCGTGTTTCTTTTGCTTAGCTTGTAGAGCGACCGTGCATTCTTCATTGCTATACTGATCTTTCTTTCTTATCCATGTCGTTTTCTGAGGATCTTGTCTGTGACTGTTGTTATTTTGTTGAGGTTCTTTAAGAGGGATTGTCATTCTGCAATCTTTGGACACGTGTCCAAAATTGTTACATTTGTAACATTCCACTTCAGTGCTCAAAGATCCAACCCTATTGTAACTTCTTCTTTGTGTTTCACTAGGTCTTCTTGAATAACCCCTTTGTGTATGACTCTCAAAGTTTTTATTGTTCCTGTTGTTAGCTCTACAATTCCCAGCTTTATGTCCAAAATTATTACATGCATAACATAAACCAAAAAATATAGTTTGATACCTGGGAGTTGAAGATCTTCTGAAAGGAGGTGCTCTTATGAATCCTTCTTCTTCTTGATTCCTATCTGTCTATTGTTGATTCTAAAATATGAATCTTCTCGGTGGAGGAGTGTCCCTGTAAACTTCCTTGTATATCTTCATATGCCCTTTGATTGTTTCTGCATAGCTTTTTGGATTTGTTTCTTTCTCTGTTGTTTTGGAGCTTGATCCCTTTTCTGTCTAATTGTATCCAAGTCAAGACTTGTCAAGATAAGATTTTTGACTATTGATAATGTCATCCAGAACTTTTGAGCTATTCTGCATATTTTTCTTTTGAATATCCTTTCTTAGTGTGACAATCTATGCTTCCAAGTTTCCAATGATCTTTTCCTTTTCTTCTAGTTGTTCTTTGAGTGCTTCTTCAATTCTTTTATATTCTTCTATTTGAACCTTCAATTTTATGATCATTTGTTCTAGTTCTCGAGTGTCCTTTTTCTTGTCTAGTTCTACTTGTAGTTTCTTGTTTTTCTTCTTTTCTCTTCTGATAACTTCTATGGCACACATTAATTCTTCTCGATAGTCAACTTATGCCTCTTCAATTTCGTCTTCGACTTCTTCATATCCTTCTTCGGATTCTTCATATTCTTCTTCAGAGTCTTCTTTGTCAGAATCTTTTACTGCCATGAATCGAACTCTTCATGTCTCACTGTCATTGATTTCATCTTCATCTGATGATGAGATGTCTTCTTTGATGCATAAGCTTTTCTTGAAATCTTTCTTTGTAGTTCTTTTGCCTTTATGTGTGTGTTTTCCTTTTGAGTAACCTTCATCATTTCTCTTTTTCTTAGGAGGACATTTGTTAGCAAAATGACCAATACCATCACAATTAAAACAAATTAAATGAAGCTTACCTCTATACATACTGTTGGTTCCCTTGTTCAGTCTTTTGACAAAGTTGGCCACTTCTTCATCATCTTCTGAGACGTCGTTGTTGCTACTATATTCTTCTTGTTCCTTCCTCTTTTTCTTTGATCTTTTAGATGCTTTGAAGGCTACTTCTTTTACATTTGGATTTTCATGTTCATTTCTCATTTCATATGCTGTGAAGATTCCATGCAGTTCATCCATGCTTATTGAGTTTAGATCCGAACTTTCTTCTAGTGTTGATATCTTAGGTTTGAATCTCATAGGAAGAGATCTTAGTACCTTTTGAATAATTATAGATTCTTTGATTTCTTCTCCCAATCCTACGATTGCATTCACTGTTTCATTGACTCGTAAGAAGTAGGCTCCAATATTCTCATCTTCCTTCATTTTTAGTTGTTCGAACTGACCTCTGTAAGTTTGAAACTTTGTTGCTTTGACTTTTGTATCTCCTTTATAAATATTTCGAAGCTTGTCCCAAATCTCTTTAGCGGATTTATAATGTGAGAATTTGGTGCATACTGTATCACTAAGGCCATTCAAAAGTGCATTTGTATCTTTGGAATTATTCTCACCAAATTTCATTGTTTTGTCATTTGTTGGTGGAACTGTTGGTGTTGTGTATCCATCTACAATTGATTTCCAAACTTGAAATCCATGTTCTTGTATATGTGTCTTCATCCTTATGCTCCAAAAAGCATACTTATGTCCATCAAACTGTGGTATTCCATTTTTATACAAGTTGGTACTTTCCATGATCTACCTTTCAGTGGTTAAACTGATTTCTGAATGAACCTGCTCTGAAACCAATTGTTGGATTACTTAGAGGGGGGGTGAATCAATTATAGCGTAATTATAATCCTTTTTCTCCAAATAATCCAAGTGTTATATCATTGTAGAATTATTATCCAATAATGAGCAATAGGAAATGAACAATCACACACATACACAGTACACCAGTGTTTTGAGTGGAAACCCAAATCGGGAGAAAACCACAGAATGCTTTTTCTTATATGTCTTGAAGAATTACATTCATTGGAAGCACCAACTTCCTTTGTTTTCCAGCTAAAACTAGAAGGAGGCTCCAACCCCCTAGTTTCTCAGGCTACAACCTGAAGGAAGCTCCAACTCCCCAATTCTCTGGCTACAACCAGAAGGAGGCTACAACCCCCTGTGTTATCCGGCTACAACCAGAAGGTGGCTACAACCACATGTCCTTTCCCCGTCCAACCTCCCTGAAGTATAAGTAGAATGATGGAACCACTGTCAATATGTCACTATGAGATATATTGTTGTACAACTATAACGACCTATACCACTAACCTATATCCAATCTGTACAACTTCCATGTAATCAATATGTACATGAACTGAACATGTATCTACAAAAATTACAACAGATATGTGACCTATATTGTTGCAGCATGCATATGTACACGCCCTATTTGTTATGCAGCACGTGTATCTACGCTACCAAATTGTTATGCAACCTGCGTATGCCTTCTGAAAACTAGGGTTTCCTTTTCTCAAAAACTTCTGACCTTATGTAACTTCATTCACATAGATCTGTAACCTATCACTGTATCCAGACTGTAACTATACCCTGTGCATGCATCCTCATATATAACCTTTACTCAAGACAAGTATGTCTTTCTCTAGTCATGTGTCATATAGGTATGTGTAATCATGAACAAATATAATATCCCTCGCATGATCTTAGTCATCAACCCCTTTCTGATATTCAGTCTCTCAATACATCAACTACTACACAAATACAAGCTCTCAACCATGTACCATAAAAACCCTTATCCATATGCCAAGAAATACAAGATGTGCCTCACAAGAAGTATCAATGATGAATATACCAGCACTGTATTTCTGTAGATCTGACTTATGCAGAAGATCCCATGAAACCACTAGTATCTCTAGGGAGAATCCTCAAATCTCCATTGGCATTCCTCACGCATACATCAAAATCCAACTATTCATAGAAATAAGACATACCTTTTGAACCAATGGATGGATCAGATGCATATGAGCACTTTAGACCTTCTTGGGAGCTTGATCTCAGAATATAGAACCTATGCATCTTCATCTATTCAAGTTTCCATGGACTTACCAACATGTACGCACCTTGTACACAGACAACCTGTGTATAACTTAGCAAGTACGCAGCTTGTACATAGACAGCCCGCGTATAACTTAGCATGTACGCACCTTGTACACAAACAGCCCGCGTACACCTCAGAAAATAGGGTTTTGTTGTAATTCTAAAAATTTCTCCATCAACCCTTCATGCTACTTCAGATGTATCCACAAGTATTTACAAGAAGTTTACACTAGAAAATAGATATACAATATGTACAAGTGTGTGTATAATGAGTGAGATTTGCCTCTTATTTATATCTTCATGTAGCCTTACACTTTCCTTATTTTAGGGCTTCTTCATTTAAAATAATTTCTTTTGCAAAGCACTTTGACCCTTGGGGGCTTCTATAGGACTTATGAAGGGTTCTCCAACTTCGTATGGCCATAACTCTCTAACCATGAGGAGTTACGTGACGTTCCACATACCACTGGAAACGGAATGACAAGCACTATATATCTAGGATAGTTTCACTAACAAATTCATTTTCCTTCATCTCATTATTCCTCAAATAATCATGGGTTCTCTCACTCTACAAAGTGTCTTCCTGTGAGGGCGTTCACCATAAGAGGACCACTTTGGAGTTCATCCATTTTTACTTCTTATCAACCATGACAAGACAATAATGAGTCATCTT
Organism: Picea engelmannii; assembly: GCA_009831015.1. Classification (NCBI taxonomy): domain Eukaryota; kingdom Viridiplantae; phylum Streptophyta; class Pinopsida; order Pinales; family Pinaceae; genus Picea; species Picea engelmannii. Next base: position 315,816 of record ML788537.1, on the reverse strand, counting down.
TACATCAAACAATCTTGGGTCCATTACAAAAACCTTGTGCTACGGGGCTTTCTTCAAGGGTTGACATCAATGACAACCAACCTTAATCAACATTTCGCTCATATGTTATCATACGATTGTTCATATCTTGCACTAGTTGTAGCACGGAGAGCATGTCTATCTGTTTAATCGATTCTCCCTGAGGAAGACATGTTCTTTCAAGTTGTTCTTCATACTCTAAAAAAGTATGCAGAGCAGAACTGAGATTATCAATGGCTTTTTCCTCAAGCTTATGACGATACAGGGAAGGTAATGCATTGTAGTAATGCATGAAAGCGGCTTGGTTCTGAGGTCAAATGAGTTCAAGGATCTGATTGTATAGCTTAGTGAAATGAAAGTTGAAGGACTTGATGGTCTCACCATCCTTATAGGCAATGTTATTGTATTCTCGTAACTTCTTGGCTGGGATTTTAGATTTCCCATAAGTGGACTTGAACCAATAAATTAGCTCCTCCCAAGTAGCCAGAATATTAGGAGGAAGGTCAAATAAATCGGCGGCAACCTTTCCTTCCAAGGAATTGACAAATAAGTGCATGCAAGTATCATTATCATTGGCTCTTATGTTATGACAAGAATTAGAAAATTCCACATGGTGTTCCTTTGTAGTGACAGTGTTATTTCCTGAAAACCTAGGAAGATGTTCTTTGAATTTAGTAAGTGGACGAGTAGCAGGTGCTAGTTTAAGAGGAGAGGACACATGCCGCGGTGTGGTTGTGGCATCTTCTTCAAACTGAAAAAGCCCGTATTTTTTATGACTTTGGTGGGATTTGTGGTAGATTGGACAGGGATATGGTGGTTATATAATCTACCAATCACTGACGAAGATGAATACTGAGAAGATGAAGCACTTCCAATGCCACCAGAGCCACCACTATATGCCATCTTGTGGATGATAGGTGAGGGAGAGAAAGACGAACTGGAAGAATCAGAAAAAGTTCTCCTTAGAGAACCTTATTGGGTAGATAACACAACGTGTATTCTCCCTATTTCAGCAATAGCGTTAGTTTCGGGTGATAAGCCTCTTCTTCTTCTAGAAACACAAGAGTCTAAGGACATGAAAGAAAGGCCAAAACTGAAGAAACAAGAAGGTTACTGTTGATTTCTAGGTTGTCTACGTCTAGCTTCCAATCGTTCTTGAGCATTAATATCTTGTTCAATTTCTTCCCATGAATGATTAAGCTCAACACGAGTATTCGAAGTGACTAAAATGGTTTTAAACAAGTTCAAAGCAATGCTAGTCTAATCTTGAAGACTGGGCTCAATATTGGGTTTCCTTGTAACAAGTACATTCATTAAGAAATAAAATAGTCAAAGAATCAATATCAGAAAAATAGATGTATCGATGATAATCGAGTATAAAAATTAACCAGAGAGATATTGAACATCTCCCCAGTATGGTCGCCAAATAAATGTTGAGGAAAAGATATGAAATGATCTTACTCAATCATTTTCAGATTCTTCTTGGCTAAATAAAAATAGACAGGAATGTCACCCTAGGTTTATATCCATCAAAAATAAAATCCTAACTCACAAGTATCAATTACAAGTACTTAGGCTAGTCTTTTTCACAAATAAAAGCTTGTTGGAAAATTGATTTTAGTATGATTTCTTAATATAATAGTTTTTGAAAACAAATGTAAATACAGAATTAAAGACACCAAGATGATAATCAAGACAGATGAGACATAAAGTAATCCTTTATTTCATTCCAATTCACCAAAGAGTCATTTTCTTTACAAAATCTCATGCAAAAATTTCAGACCAAAGTCAAACTTAGACATCCTCGATGGAACATACAAAAGGACCTCTAACTAAAAGCCAAAAACTGAACTCTAAAAGATGGATCAGCTTTCCACAAATTGCTTCCCACTCGACTCTTCACAATAGCCTTTGCCAGTCATGAAAACTAATTCACAAACAGACAATTCTACACAGACTATCAAAGATAGATCAACACCTCTGAAAAACATGTGTCTGAATGATGTAATTTAGCCATGAATCTTGTTGTCTACAATAAGACCCTGCTATCATAAAAAATAATTAGGCTTGTTATAAATTAAGGAATGAATGAAAACTAGACTATCTCAACATGAAATCAAACAGGAAACCTTAGTATGCTTCTCCTTCTATCCTCCTCTTGTTCGTCCCTTTCCTTTTTCCTTTAAGAAAATTAGAATTGGTTGAAGTAGTTGAACCACCTCATTAGTTAATTTAACTAAAAAATCAACCAAATTTTTAGTTAAGGGGGAAAAGTAATAAATCATAATAAGGGTTTTGAATAAATAATAACTAGTAGGTGGGACCCCTTGTGAATCCCTTTAGCTCTTAACAATCATAACATAATTAGTTAATTAAGAAAAACACCCCTCCTTGTGACTCCCATCATCACATTAACATTTGACAATTTATCACATCGATATTTGAAATTATTTTCAAAAAATATATTACTCATATATCCAAAGAAAACATGTTGTCCAAAACTTCTTAAGTCAACTTTCATCAATAATAAATAAAATAAAACTCAAAAACCATATTTCCCACTCTGAGACGAAATCTTTCCTTGATTGTTGTTGTCACCCTTCGATTTTTTTGAAATTTCCTTTGGTTGCGCTGAGCCTTTAGGCCTAATTTCATTGATCACATGAGAACAATCATCCCTCAAATGCATCCGGGAAGACACGGATTTATCAGAGCCATTGGAGGGTGAGGAAGGGACAGCAGTGGCTTTTCCTTTGTCAAGGGCATGGTGGGACTCGGTTTTCAACCTTTTTTCTAGCATGAGAGGATTGAACTGGTGAGTGGATAGGTGCAGCTTGGACAATCTAGTTAATAGGTGGGGGAGAAGGCAAGGACAAATTGGTCCAGCCACGATGTTGGGAGACTGTCGGTTGTGTTAGAAAAACAGGACCGCGGAGCAATAAAATAAAATAAATGCGGAAACAAAACACAGAAGATACACAATACAAGAGAGACACAGATTTACATGGTTCACCCAGTGTGGGCTACGTCCACCAGAGAAATTGCCAAGTCCTTCCTTTATTATTATCCAGCATTTGAAGGGATAGAACCTACAGCAAACCCATTGTAACTTTCTCTTCTTTCTCTCACAGTCTCCTATCTCATAATACAATGTTTTCCATCAACCATAGCCGCAATACATTTCCCTCATAAAAGAGGGTTGCCTTCTAGGGAAAAAAACCCTAACATAATCTCTATCGTTAGATCTATGACCTTATAATGAACGGTCCAGATTTACAATGAAATTACAATATACTTTTACAAGGCAATTTTTCCTTCGGGGGCTTCACCCCCGAACCCCCACTTGCCCCTGGACCCCGCAGAGGGGGTACCCCCCCTCTGCATTCCCCCGCATGGAAGATTGTACATACTTATGGGGTGTAAAGTCTTCATGGGGTATAAACATGGTTGAAAGAAAGGACCTCTGAATCAAGAACATAATCAGGCTCCACAACCAGCAATCTCTCACTTGGAGATTGATCTCAACAACTCCACCACTGTTGTATATGTTGGACTCTTAACCTTCTTGGACCTGGAAAATTTCTCATCTTCATCTTCATTCTTGAAGACCAACTGAAACTGAGCAGGAACTCAGTTTCTCTCTGGTTACTCCCTTTGTTAACATGTCTGCAAGATTTTGGCTAGTGTGTATCTTCTCCAACTTCAAATGTCCATCTTCCAAGGTGGATCATATGAAGTGGTACCTCAACTGTATATTCTTAGTATTTTAATGGAAGGCTGAGTTATTTGCAAGATGAATTGCACTCTCACTGTCACAGTACAACCTATTATTCTCCTTCTTCTTTCCCAATTCCTCCATAAACCTTTGTAACCAAATCATCTCTTTACTAGCCTCTGTAGCAGCAACATACTCTGCCTCTGTTGTTGAAAGTGAAACAACCTTTTGCAGTTTCGAAATCCAACTTACTGTTGT
>ML788537.1:267355-286116 GCA_009831015.1 Picea engelmannii | reverse complement strand
CTTTACCACATCGCCATCCCTCCTCGTAAATCCTCTTTATTCATTTTTGTAAAACACTTACTTTTCCCCTATACTGGTTTGCCATCGCCTAAATCTCTCTTTAGTCCTGAAAATACAGATATATTAATGGTAAATTAAATGATAAATGCATGTTTATTAATAGAAAAATGAAAATATATATATGTATATTTTATTATATACAAATTATAAACCAATAAGTTAAGCATGTGGAAAAAGGAAATAAAAATGAAATATATATAAACGAATAAAATGAAATAGGGGGAGATAAATAAATAAATAAAAAAGGGGAAATAAAAATAAAAAAATAAAAATGAGCGCACATGCCCTTGAATTTTTGAAAAAAAAAAAAAATAAGAAAGTCAAAAGAGAAAAGAGGGGGAAAACCTAAGTAAAAAGAGAATTAGGGTTTGAGGGGATAAAGGGATGGGAGAGGGGAAAAGAAGGGGGCTTTTGGCTGAGATTGGATTGCTATGCTGAGAGAAGGGAGACTGACTGATTTTCTGGTAGGAGTTGGGAAGCCTCAGCACATATGAGTGGTAGCTCAGCCTTGGAGGCGAGCTGAGGAGCTAGTGACTTTCTGGTTGTGTGTGGCCCCTTTGCGGCTCGGGGGGCTGAGGGGGAAGAAGAGTACCCCTAGCGTTTGTCTAGGAGGTACCGGTGAGCTCATTGAGGTCGGCAAGCAGGAGCAGGAGCAGCAGGAGCAAGGAATCGCCGTGGCAAGCAAAAAAGGGCAAAGGTATGTTCCTGAACCTAGTAAGGTGGAAGGCATGGTGATTACTGTTGAGATTTTTATTGTATGGATGTAAAATGTCTTTCCTCGTCCTTAACTCAGAAGATTCACGTTTTCATAATTAGCTCAGTTTAGGGTTACTGGTAAATAGTTGGGGTTAGGGTTATTTCTTTTTTTTCATGTACGGAACAGTTTAGGGTTGGGTAATTTCGTATGGGGCGTAAGGTATTTCGTTTCTGTGGTATATGGCTCAGTTTATGGTAAAAAAATATATATATTTGGTGGGGCGAGTGGATTACGGTTTGGGCATGGGCGTATAAAACCATGGGGCAATTTCCCTACCTGTTGACCTTCCTCTGCGATACCCTGCACATCGTGATCTGCACCGTCCTTGATATCCTCCCTAGACAAGCTCAAACTAATGAGTACAGTAAATACCCTCTCAAAAAAAAGGGGGCAAATCCACGAACGCACTACTAAGAACCCGCTTTCCATTACGAGTTGTAGTCATCCTTATTCCACTACCATTCGCCGGCATCATATTTATCTCTGTGAAGGAATGGTCCCATGCCCTACCCACCGATAAATAGAAGGCCATGCCGAAAAACGCCCCGTACAAAGTTTAGAGACCATCTAGTGCACGGGATTACTAAATTATAAGCATATTCAATATGAAGTTTATTAGTCGTGCGCAATGTTATCATTCAATTGTAAACCATCAACTATTAGTAATTATGTTTTAACCACTTACAGTTATACATATATATATATATATATACAAATGTTATTTATTTTCGTAAAATTCAATTCCACTTGGAAAACACCACGGAGTGGCTTGACCGCATAGTCTATTACAATAAATATGTTCCCATTTGTCAGACCTCCCGGCTGTTAGTGAAGTTTAATCTGATACTGTTTTACCATACTAAATCACTACCAGTATTCCTTACATCTCAACGAGAGTAACCCTGGGTGAGGCGGCCAACTGTTTCAGTTTTGGGGTTGAGTTTCGCCCCACCCTGTGTCCCTTCTTTTCCTTATTTATTGAATGGTAGCTTACTAGTTCCAGATGGTTGCATTAGAGGTCTTAACTGGCAGCGATCGGTCTCAGATACCCCGTTGAGTATTAATCAATACCTGTTCCCTTCTGCGCTACTGGAACCACGGACAAAGTTTAACCCCGGCCTTCCCATATCTTGCATCGGAACTCTATTACTCTTAACCGTGGCATAGTTACCGAGCGTATGGATGCTCAGGATAGCGCTCCCCTGTCTGGCACGCGTTCTAGTTCTGTTTTTGTTCGTTCTTTTTGCCTGTAGAGGTGTTGTGCATGGCGATCTGGGGATTCCGCGTAATGGTCTTGATGCCAAGCGTCCTTCCCTCATTCTCTCTGCATCCGCGGGATCAGTTTTTCCTTGATTTCGAATTCTCTGACAATGCACCTTCCAGATGGCCTCGAGTATCGGCCTGCACTCTTATCCGTGAGTATCCTGTTGCAGAATTTTTTAGTTTAGCGGCATAGTGGTCGGTCGCCTAAATCCAAGCTTTTATTACTTCAAGAAATGCTAGTGTGATGCCAAGTTAATGTTCACACCAAGGTCGTGGAAATGATAGTTTCAACTTATTATTGCCGCATAGAACTGTTAACGTAATAAAATTGCACTATTAATTGCTGAGGTTTAGGGTAATGAACAAATTTCGGGGTTACTATGGATGAGCGGCTTATAAATTGTTCTTGCACCCAAGAGGGCACTTTAGCTCCATTATTTATTTATTCCAGTGTCAGATCGTGGCAATTATCTGCTCGACAGTCACTTAACACAGCCAAGGACCAAGACCGTGAGCGGGCACGACAGTTTACAGCTCGTTCATTGACTGTTGCATGACAGAGTATTCTGCTCAGGGTACGTGTTGCCTCTAGCGAGCCCAGGTCACCGTTTTGCAAGACTTTTTATATGCTTCCCGGTAAATTATTTATATACTGTTGACTGTAAGCGTGTAACTTTTTCCGTGAAAAAAGGGTTCCATTATTTTAGTACTGCCCCTTTCCTTCATTTCTTTTCAATAATACTATCCCGTAGTTTAGCATGACTATTATGATTGTGGTGAACCAACACTGCGCTGGCGCTATCATAGGATAAGACCTTATTATCGCAGAATGGATGGAGGACTGAATTTTATAGAACCCTTGGTAGACGTCCTGATATGTTGGAAGTGGTTAAGTTTTAAGGATTGCTACACAACAACGATTTAACATAATCCTTCATTACCGCATTGAATATCTTGATATTAAATTGTATTGAATCTCACTGCCTTAATGTGTTTACTGCCTTTCTAGTATTAGGCAACCTCCAGTTATTTGTTGCCCAAATGTATCTGCCAGATTCAGAGATCAATCATATTGCATTTCTACATTACGCTAGGGTAAATGAATTAATGTAAAGTTAGGGTATGGACGTCTTTAGTTAGATGTTCAGCATGGCCATTTATTGCAAGGGTGTATTTAAATTTCGAATTGCACCAATTCCACACAATTACCCTGCACAAAATTATTCGCCATGATATTAATGAATAATTGTTAAATTGCAAAGAGTACACGTGTTGTCGGCAATGTTATATTGTTAATTAAATGGCAAACCTACACTGTAACATAACCTGCCATATCAATTTGCCGCGTTAACGTTGTTTAGGGAAACGTGGCAGAAATATGGCCGTTATTATTTTATTTGGCAAATATAAAGGGGAAGCATAAGTGCAGTGTAAATTACAGCCTTAGTATTACTTAAGGAAAACTGGCGGAATGAGGCTGGTCTTATTTCATTGGCTTTTTATTTTTATTTTTACAGCTGTTATTGAATAGTGGCAATTTTAATTATTGCCAATTTGGTTAATTAAATATGGGCATTTAAGTATTGTTAAATCTGATATTGACTAGTGGCATTCTTAATTGTTGTCAATTCGGTTAATTGAAAATGGGCGTTGATTAATGCTAAAGCTGTTATTGAATGGTGTCATTTTTATTTATTGTCAATTTGGTTAATTGAATATTGGCATTGTAATTATCGTTAAAGTGGTTATTTTTGCTATTGTCAAATTGGTTAATTGAATATTGGCATTTCAATTTTGTTAAAGTGATTATTGAATAGTGGCATGTTTAATTATTGATAAATGGGTTATTGAGTATTGGCATCTTAATTATTGTTAAAGAGGTTATCTTGGATAGTGGCATTTTTTTTATTATTGATTGATTTGATTATTGAATGTTGTCATTTTTGTAGATCCTTTTAAGTGGGTCACTTTGGAATAGTGGCATTTTAATTTTTGCTATTCTGGTCCCTTCTAAATTCTGCTACCTTTATTTATGATCAATTTAATATCGTCATGGTTAAATGTTGTCAATTTATTTATGAAGTCATGATGTATTTTAGACAGGATGTTATTTATAGATACGATGTTGTTTTATATATGGACATAGGATAAGGGTGTGTCATTGGGTGGACTTGAATAGCTAGGTGACGATGGGGTATTGATACTAGTATTTAGAACAAGGCTTGTTCCAAATTCCATCGTTGTTCATGGTAAAGTTAGAATAATGTATTGATTAAATTTATGTTAAAAGATAGGATAAGGTTATTTTCTACGTTACTTGCTTAAAATAAATATTAAGTATTGGATTTAGGAAAATGGTAAGTGGTTAGGCGATGTCCTTGTAGTCTCTTAGGACACCAGACAACTATTGCAAGGACCGTATATTGTAAACATAAGGATGCTAGCCTGTAGGGTGAGGTAAAATGGCAAATTTTTCAATGACATCCCAATGTTGGGACCCTTACTATTTATCTCCCAATACGCCACTATCTATCAATTTTATGCTTATTGGAGCTCAGGTAAATTTCATCCTTTATGATACTTACCCCCCGATAAGATTTAAAGGTAAAATTGACATGACTTATTTGGAATGTATTGTAGGTAAATCAATAGTATGGTTGTGAATTATTAATGTTACAAACCGTTATTCTACATTAGCATTAAGAACTCGCAATTAAATTGATTTTACACTTCAAGGCAGATTTGGCCACTCTTCTACTGGTGGTCAATTAAGGGAATGACGGGTTGGTACTTAATTCTAATGAAGGCGGAGATAAGGCCCGGTCGTAATAATGGTTGTCGTGGTTGTGTCTTGTCAATCGTCAGGTGGCGACGTAGAGTCCAGTGTGTCTGTTTCCCCTCCTACATACACGCACACACCTTTAAAAAAAAAAAAAAAAATTTGCACCTGCCATCAGCGTTGTTGTCAGTTCAAGGAGGTTGTTACAATATGTGAAAGAGGAGCTTGGGAGAAGTGAGACTACAAATAGTTCCAAACGCTTCATCCATTAGATTCATATACCTAGATTTTTCTATGGTTGATGTGGGTTCGGTCTATGTGTTCATGGTTAACCTGTATAATCCTTTGCTTCGAAGATGCACTATCATTTTTTCCTTCCATGCAAAGAAATTGTAAGGTGTAAGAATGAATTCTTTTGGAAATTCCATTTTTCTCGTTGTTTGCAATCTTCGGTACCTGCAAAAAGAATACGGTGTGTCTTTTTCCTATCAATATATTGGCTTTGATACCATGTAAATGTGAATAAACCTGCACATATAAGATCTAGCTATAAAATGACATACACAATTTGTAGAAAAATGAGAGAAGAGAGAAACGAGAGAGTGAGAACAAAGAATTTGCATTAACCAAATGAATGAATGATAATTTACACATGATATACTTTGTATAACTCAACTAATGCACACTGGAGGAGAACCAATCTGCCATAGTGATATTCTAGAGTGATCTGGACACACACCGGTAGTTACAGGAGTAAATTGACACCTAGTCTCAGTTAACTAGTCTCTCTGTCTTCAGTTAAATGACTGAAACAGAGTGAAATGAGGAGGAAATCAGGGAATCATGGGTAATGTGATAGTTTGGTGATAATACCAAGTACAATGTGCATTAGTTGGTGATTATCCCAAATATGCATGGTGATGATCCCAATGTGGCATCTAGACTCCACTCAACTGATCAAACTGAAGTGTGAACTTAAGATAATATTATCCTAGAATGTAGGAAAAGGAATATTCTCCCTAAACTATAAGAGACTGAATAATGACTAATAAACATAGGGAAAAAGAAATCCTAGGTGTGTGTGAAGTATCTCCAACACAAAGGTCTCATTGTATTTGATGCTTTCTTGTTGAGAAAATCCTTTTGCATCCAAGTGAGCTTTATGACACTCAACAACACCTTCAGAGGTAAAATTGGTCTTGTAGACCCATCGACACTTCAACGACATCAGGTCCATCCACTTCAATGGTCTTGGTTTCGCATCTAGGTATACAAGAAAAGGGTGAACTTTTGTTCATTGGAGAGGTTCAATCAAAAGTCGAAACAATTTCAGTAGAAGGATATGGAAAACTAGTCGAAACATAAATTGATTAACTAGTCGACTTGAAGGTTGATGGTCTAGTTGAAACAATAAAAATGTCTGATTTTCCAGTTAAAGGACTGGAAAATAGAACAGGAGAACCAGAGTCAGAAACAACATCAAAGTGATCATCATGTAACAATCCAGAGGGGGAATTCAACAACTTGATGCCAGAAGACTTCTCATCAAACCATACATTTTGTCCGATAATGATTTTTCGTTTGAAAGGGTCAACTAGTCGATAGGATTTAGACTCTTTAGAGTATCCCATCATGATGCAAGCATGACTCTTTGCATCCAATTTATTTCTGCAATCATCGGAAACATGATCCCAAGAAACAAATCCAAACACATGGAGATGGTTGATGGAGGGCTTCCCTCCACTCCATAATTCTATTGGAGTCACCAAAGGAACAACTTGAGTCAAGATGAGATTAATCATAAAGTTTTCACAATAGACAGCTTCATCCCAAAAGCGAGGAAGAAAATCTTTGGCCTAAAAGAGACATTTAGCCATTTCGACTAACGTATCATTTTTTCATTCAACAATTCCATTCTACTGAGGTTTATGAGGGACCGATCGTTTCCAATCAATACTAGATCGAACTAGGTATTCTTCAAAAGGTCGATTCACATACTCACCACCATTGTATAATCTCATGAACTTGATGGGTCAGCCACATTGCTTTTCAGCAAAGGCTATAAATTATTGAACTTTTCAAAGATAAGATTCTTGTTCTTTAGAATATAAACCCAAGTGAAATGAGAGATATCATCAATTAAAGGCAATATATACCTTACACATGTTAAGGAAGGTAGGTTGATGCAGCAGAGATCACTTTGAACCAACTCCAAGAGGTTTTGTACCCACCATACTTTTCTAGATTAAAAGGGTTCTTGATGATGCTTACCAAGCACACATCCTATACAAAGTCCTTCAGATGGAAAAAATTGAAGTAAACCAGCAACCATATTATAATTTTCCATCGACTGCAAACTATGAAATTTGAGGTGTATGATTCGTTCATGCCCATTTCGACTTTTTTCATCTGTGTGAGAAATAAGAGAAATCCATTCAAGATTGGGTCAATTCGTGTCACAAAATTTATACAAATTGTCCTTCGGGTCGAGAAACCCTCCGATGACAATTAACTGACCTTTCTTTAAATCTCAAACAAAGAAATGATCGGGCCAAAACCAAATGATTTTACTTATTTTTGTTATCTGAGAAGATGGCAATAGATTGGAACTGAGTTTTGGTACACAATAAACATCAACAATTCTCCCATGTCGATAGGAAACATCACCCTAACTATCAATGTCGAGAGTAAAATCATCAGCAACATAGATCTTTCTCTCCACAAATTCATATAAATATGTGAACAAGGAAGCATCCTTATCCATATGATGAGTGCACCTAAATTCAACTACCCATTCATTCTGCACAGAATGAGATAGCAAGGCTTGATAATTTATGACTTGGAAGGTGAAATTATCAGCAGGTCAATGAACAGCGGACACATCTCCTTCAAGGAATTTGACTTTCTCCTATAGGTCATTGTTGAGGAAAAGATATGAAATGATCTTACTCAAACATTTCGTATTTTTTCTTGGCTAAAGAAAAATAGACGGGAATGTCACCCTAGGTTTATAGCCATCAAAAATAAAATCCTAACTCACAAGTATCAATTACAAGTGCTTAGGCTAGTCTTTTCCACAAATAAAAGCTTGCTGGAAAATTCATTTTAGTATGATTTTTGAATATAATACTTGTTGAAAACAAATGTAAAGACAAAAGTAAAGACACCAAGATGATAATCAAGACAGATGAGACATAAAGCAATCCTTTATTTCATTCCAATTCACCAAAGAGTCATTCTCTTTACAAAATCTCATGCAGAAATTTCAGACCAAAGTCAAACTTCGACATCCCTGATGGAACATACAAAAGGACCTCTGACAGAAAACCAAAAACTGAACTCTAAAAGCTGGATCATCTTGCCACAAATTGCTTCCCACACGACTCTGCACAATAGCCTTTGTCAGTCATGAAAACTAATTCAAAAACACACAAGTCTACACAAACTATCAAAGATAGATTAACAACTCTGAAAAACAAGTGTCTGAATGATGTAATTCAGTGATGAATCTTGTTGTCTACAATAAGACCCTGCTATCATAAAAAAGAATTAGGCTTGTGACAAATTAAGGAATGAATGAAAACTGAACTATCTCAACATGAACTCAAAGAGCAAACCTTAGTATGCTTCTCCTTCTATCCTCCTCTTGTTCCTCCCTTTCCTTTTTCCTTTAAGTAAATTAGAATTGGTTGACGTAGTTGAACCACCTCATTAGTTAAGTTAAATAAAAACTCAACCAACTTTTTAGTTAAGGGGGAAAAGTAATAAATCATAATAAGGGTTTTAAATAAATAATAACTAGTAGGTGGGACCCCTTGTGACTCCCTTTAGCTCTTAACAATCATAACATAATTAGTTAATTCAGCAAAACACCCCTCCTTGTGACTCCCATCATCACATTAACATTTGACACTTTACCACAATGATATTTGAAATTATTTTCGAAAAATATATTACTCATATATCCAAATAAAACATGTTGTCCAAAACTTCTGAAGTCAAATGTCATCAACAATAAATAAAATAAAACTCAAAAACCGTATTTCCCACTCTAAGATGCAATCTTTCCTTGATTTATGTTGTCACCCTTTAATTTTTTTGAAATTTCCTTTGGCTGTGCTAAGCCTTGAGGACTAATTTCGTTGATCATGTAAGAATAATTGTCCCTCAAATGCATTCGGGAAGACGACGATTTATCAGAGCCATTAGAGGATGAGGAAGGGGCAGCAGTGGCTTTTCCTTTGTCAAGGACATGGTGGGCCTTGGTTTTCAACCTTTTCTAGCATGAGAGGACTGAACTGGTGAGTGGACAGGTGCAGATTGGAGAATCTAGGTAATAGGCGGGGGAGCAGGCAAGGACAAATTGGGCCAACCACGATGTTGGGAGATTGTCGGGTGTACAATATCTTGCCATTCATCGTTTTCGGGAACCTTGGGTTACAATGAGACATGAGGGGGCACGGGAATACCAGAGCTTGTGGAGCTTGGAAGGGGGGCCTTTCAGGCCTAGGTTGGACCACTCCTTTCCCAATACAATTGAAAAATCCGGCCTGAAACAACTGGCCTAACTCTTGTGAGTCAACATCAAAGTGTACGGAGAATCTTGGCCTTCTTGGGCCTCTGTTCCAATTACCTCTCCCTCGGTTGCCTCTGCCATGGCTACCTCGGCTGAAGAATCTCATTCCTACATGCATGATTGATTAGCAAATATTCCTTCACAACCATACATGACAACTCATTAAAATATGAAATAGACTTTCACTCTGAAACATATCAGACTCATGCAATCCAATCCATATAAATTGTTTAACTGTTGTCAGTGAGAAATGGGTGAACAAAAGGTACTGGGATATGCGAGGGATTTGTATTGAGCGAAACATGAAATAATGAGGGGGAAAAGAAACATGGTTATTGCTCAAGACAATAAACAATCAACTGCAATGCAAACCAAAGAAAATATCACTGTGATCCAACTAAGAAACTACGACTTCAAACTGCCTCAATACAAAACTCTTCTTGACTGTAATTAAATTTTAGAATAGGGAGTAAAAAATGAATGTGGGAAGGCGATGGGGTTATAATTAGCGAAAAGAAAAAATAATGTAAGGGGAGAGAGCGGATATTGTTCATAAAATTAATTAATTAATCCATAAAACCATTCTGTAAAAGGAAATAACACCAACCATAATCATTGTGATCAAATGAAAACTACTGTGTATAAATCAATTAATTATGTGCATTGACTTGTTCATTGTTTGTAATAAAATATTTAACATAGTGTCATCAAAACAAGACAACATGCATTCCATAGCAACCTGAAGAGGAGCTTTGTTTCTTCTCATTTATCCATTTAATATTTTAAAACAATCCTCAAATGAATAATTAGTCACTTATTTCTACTCTGTCCAGTATTAGCTTATCGACCACTGCCTACGAATTACTTCAATCATCAAATACAGACTCAAAAGTCGTGCCCAATTATGTCCTTCAATTCATTTAATAACTAAATTGTGATGGGGTTAAATTGTCACAGAACCTATATCTATCTCTGTTACGATGCATGATATTCATCAACGCATATAACAGACAGCCAAACATAACCATCAATATTTTAATTGCAAAGATCCTGACTTGCCACTTGAACACACAAACAACAATCACCATTTTAATTCATACTATGCTTTGGATACACAAACCATTCGACAAAACATAGGGTATTTCCGTGACTATACATATCCAACTACTATGAATCTAAACATCCATAATGTTGGACTATCAACGAGGTAGCAACAGTAAGCCTGATCTCATCTCATAAATTGACCAAATTTGCAACAAAACCATTTTGTTTAAAACCTGTGACCATCTCTGATGGAAAAATCAATAATATTCACAGCATATACATTGGATGGACATACCACAAACATCACGATTGCAATACTTCCATGGAAATTAAAACACACAGTCACGGTAATCCTTAACTCAACCTAACATGTTGTAGGAACGCCATACATATCCATGCATCACGCATGAAGCATTTGTTGTGACTAAATCAATTAAAACTAATGCTTGGTCAACAATTCAACAATCATAACATAAGAGACAGCGATTGTGCATTCAATCCAACTCTCCAATCAACCAAATTACCATGTTGAGTTTATCAATTTGATTGTCATAATAACCAATGACGTGAATAGAAACCAAAACCAACACCACTTTCAACATAAGCAACAGAGACAAGTGAGAAATCGAATACTGTCATTAATACGCAAACAACTCATAACAACCAACAGTATACCTGACAGGCCATAACGGTTCCCTCTATCAAAACCCAGGCTTGGGAAATCATGGGTTTGCATGTGGACCAACAAAGGGAGACTAGAGTGAGAACCTCCGAGACCATCGGTGAAAACACAAGGTATACCACCAATGACTTCGCAGACATGGTGACAGTTCACGAGATAGGAGAGACTCTGAGTAGAAGAGAAAAGGCTCCATCTTGGCATTGTAAAAATACTTAGAACAGGCAGGGTGTAACCCTCGTGGGTCCCCAAACAACCAACTAACAATGATGAGATAAAAAGAGCTGAGACAAATCAATATAACCCACTGCGCAACCATTAGTAGTGTGAACAAACCCATACCCAAGTGAAACAATGCGCAGTGACACAAGGCATTTCAAAACCAGTAAACCCTATAATAGAAAATGACTAGGTATGGTGATACGAATGCATGGAGACAGCTAGCCACTCTAGACCAAATGAAACCCTCCAACTAAAATCAGGAAGGATGACAGAGAGCCTTTATGGTTGCTAATACTCAGAATGACCAATAACATTGTGACTTCAACCAGTATTGCAACGATTCACTCCAGACAAATATAAAAAATTTACACAGTTGCCATACTTAAGGAAAGCACAGACCCATACACTTTGAGCCAATATTTATTTCATAACCAGAGCAGATTCATGGATGGTAAAAAGGCATACCTGTAACCAAAATCACCTTAAAACGCGAGTTGGTCGAGCGGTTCTTCCTCTGCTTGAAAGTCGGAGCCTAACCCAAGCAAAACACAGTTGAACAATGGCACGACTAGGGTGGCGGCCAGTGAAAGGAGTAAGGGTGACATGCAGTAAATGCATGTCACCTCCACCCTCAGTCATTCAATTCCTTAGTACACGCCAACCCACTAATCAATTAATTCATTTAATCAAACCATGCATTGAAACCAACATCCACTAATTTCCAAGAGAGCCACCCATATCACATCTAATCATTGCCAACTATACCATAACACATATCAATCATGCTTTCATATAACTCAATAAATCACATAGCTATTAACTTGTTAGATAGGATTAACAACAATCATTCTAATTTCAATGCATGTAGTGTAGCATAGTAGCATAGTTCAATCTTTTCTTTTTGCATTTTGTTTATATTGCTTTTGCCTCTTTTCAACTGCTCTTATGTATGGTTACTAACATGTCTATTGTGCAGGTGTCAAAGTAATGAATCCAGGAACATGTAGAAATGGTAGCAATGGATATCATAGGCCATCATAACATGAAATTAGAGCTTGGAACAAAGCATAACATGCCTTATGCATCATTCACTTGTCACAATTAGAACCAACACATAACAAGCCTTATTCATCTCCAATAAAACCCAGATTTCATCAATGATGTAGAACCATGTAAGCAGATTTCAGGATCTGGAACTGGTGCTACTAGTGGTCCTTCTTCATTTGCCCTGGTGTGAGCTCTTCTTGAAGCCACTTCGTTCCAATGGAGTCGCCAGATAGATGGTTACAACCCAAAAATTTATCCAAACTTTGTCTATCATCAAAGTTGGATATTGTCATCTCCCAGGGAAGTTGAGCTTCAGTCTCTTCTACCTGGCAACGTCGCCAATTTGTTATCACTCCAGGAAACTCTCCTAGGTTGTATGTCAGAGATGCCTAGTAAATTAATCTTTTTGGTAACTATTTTCTCAATAATAAGTGTGGGTTTGGATCAAGATGAATATCCTAATCTCTGGATTGTACCTTCAAGAAAATCTATCTATATTCATGCAATACAAGGCCTTCAAGAGCTATTATCAGATAGGTTTGTAAAACAAAAGGATAAGAAAACCAATCAGTTAACCAGAACATACATAGGCGATATATATGATGGGTCAACAAACTAGCCAAAGATGCTTATGATTCTTGCTTAACAGTCAAAAGTAAGATGACAGTTACCATGGGACCATTAAACATAGACAAAGAACAATTTCAACTCATATGCATAGACAAATATGAAGGAGAGTCTAACAATAGCAAATGAAAGAAGCTTGGAGGCTTAATATATTTAAGAAAGTGTCTTTCATACAAAAACAGTAGATCATAGAACTCAAAATCCAACCATGTGTTCATCATATGTTCTTGGCTTTATAGCCTTTTACAAACGGTTTCCAGATCCTAGATATCTGGGTCAAATTTTGCCAAATATAGAAAGTCAATAATTAGCTTAAGTAGACTAGATCAATTCAACTTCTCGACTGCTCTTTTTTCTCTTCAGATTCTGGGCAGGTGTAGTAAGCCTTATGAGGTTGTTGGATCTCATGTGATATGAGAGGATTCGAACTTGACACTTGTTGGTAGTCAACAGACTTATCTCCTTGACAATAGCTAATCGTTACTTGCCTTTTCTGTCTTTTAAAACATCTCCAAAACCGAAACAAACTCTTGATAGAGATGCCATTAATTATTTTCCATCGATTGGAACCACTTTTGAACCTTTTGGACAAGAAAAACTTGGATCTGTGCAAAAACATTAGCTTTATGCCTTATCAGTTCTTTTGGTAGCTAGAGGAAATAGAATTTGGGCCGATTAGCTACTGAAAGCTCTGCTTTTAGTGGCTAATGAACAATCGATATGTTCGCCTAAGCCATCGAAACCTGAGATTGTCAAAATTTCAAAAATACCCTTGTCTCACCTCAAAAACGTCTCAGGACTGATCTTTTTAGATCTCAATATCTTGCTCAAGATTCATAGGGTTACTGGTTGCTTCTAGTTCCTTGCATTGAACTGCCACCTCTACAAGGGTCTCAAGAGAAGCGCGAGCTTGGTGTTTTGAAGCCATTGCTTTTTTCCTTAAATCCCTTACCTCTTTCTTCAAACCTTGGGCTACTCTCCATAAGCTGTTGTAGTCCTTTACAATCTTGTTTTTCTTTTTCTTTTCCCTTATGCTTTCATGGGCTAGTCTTTCCAAAGTTGAATTGCTTTCTGCAAAGTTTTTTGATAGGGTTTCATACCTAGTCTTTATTACTCTTTCAAGCACCTCTTGCTCAGTTAGCTTCTTCTTAAGCTTCTTGATTTATTTTGATTTATTTTGCTTTTCTCGTTTTCTAGATGAGGCCTCTACAACTTGTGGCTCTTGTTCTTCTTGGGGAGTAGGTGATGGAAGGTTCTCATAACTTGATGTGTATATGTCCACAAAAACAGAGTTGTCACGCCCTGTGGTAACTGAATCCTCATGCCCTGTTTCCAAATGTTGCTCTGCATCTTCTTAGTCTGAGTAAGGGAGGTTAAGAATGTTTTTGTTCACTGGGACTTCACTAACCTCTTCATCCTCACTGTTAAAATTTAATTTCTACTTCGTTTTGCCCAATTTAGAGGAAGGAGAGGGTTGATTGACTAGGATTGGAGAAATAGCTCTTCTCCTTCTCTTTCCACTTATGGGAGTGGAGGATTTCTTGGAATGAGGACTCTTTTTTCCCTCTGGCTGAACCTCAGTCTGGAAATCATTCCAAAATAGGAAATTATTCCATTCTTTACCCTTTATTTGCAACAGTTCACAAACCAACAGTTTGATTAAGCTATGGTGTGATATTATACCTGCAACCTGACTGGGTTTGGCCTTAACTTGATGAGCCATCTTGGATAAGCTTCGGTGGAGGAAATAAGGCAGATTAAGTGGATTTCTTCCTATCAAATGGTTTATAAGTTTGAAATGATACATCATCACCCTGTTGTATCGCCCTTCACAGGTTATATACACCATTATAGCCTTCAATAACTGCTGCCAATTCTCCTCAAGGAAAGATACTAGAATATCTTTCTTCCAAATCAAACCTCTGTGTTCTAGTTTTAAATGAGACCTAGACTCAACATTCTTAATCAAAGTGGTTTTGAACCATTTCTCTCCAGTCGTGGGAAGCTCTATGACTTCGGCTATGAGGGCTTCATCAATTTCGAATTCATCCTGGCCGATGATTACTTTCTTTCCATCAAAACATAGAGTGAAAGCCTCTGCCACCTGCTGATGAAAGCTTTGTAATTTTTGACAAAAATTATAATAGCCTACATCTTTGAACATTTGACATACCTCGAGATGAGATTCCAGGTACTCAATATCGTTAATCTCCTTCCTTGGTGTCGACGTTCCTTTCTTCATTTGCCACGATGTTTTCGCACACCCATGATCGAAGGAGTGGATTTCAGGTAGAGTTACAGTGCGTAAACTTAGCGATAATCAACTCGACTGGGCTAAAACTAAGATAACTGGGGGGAGTTTTTGAATCGTGGCACTGATTGCAAGGAGTGCGGTGAAACGGTTGATGATGTGCAGATGTCATGGTGAATTAACTGAAATCGATGGGTAGTACAACAGCGTATAACTTAATGATACAATGATCAGGAGAGATTCGCTCATATCATAGCAGGATCAGCTTTTCGGTCGTGAATGGTTCCTTCTCCAGTCCTTTCGGAAGCTTGTGCAATCATGGAAACACTGAACCCATCGTATGAAACGTGTGATATGACGTGGTTGGTCTTTGCCTGCTTCAACGTTTTCAGTGGCTAAAATAACCTTTGGTTCCTTTATTTAAGCTCCCGAAAGCTAAGGCTTTCGGTGGCTATTGAACAACCGATATGTTCACCTAAGCCACCGAAACCTGAGATTTGAATTTGATCTAGCACAAACTAAACGAACGTTTATTTAAACCTTATTGCATAAGTAAAGTTTCGAAAAATGAACCGTTAAAAATTTTAGAAGTATTTTTTTAAAAGACTCCCTATCACCTAAAAAGCAAAATCTTGATTGATTTATTTGAGGAGATAACACAACCATACATGAAAACTCCTTAAAATATGAAATAGACTTTGGCTCAGCAACATATCAGACTCATGCAATCCAATCCATATAAATTGTTTAATTGTTGTCAGTGAGCAGGGGGTGAACAAAAGGTCCTGGGATATGCGAGGGGTTTGTATTGAGTGAAACATGATATAATTAGGGGGAAAAGAAACATGGTTATTGCTCAAGAGAACAAACAATCAACTGCAATGCAAACCAAAGAAAATATCATTGTGATCCAACCAAGAAACTGCAACTTCAAACTGCTTCAATACAGAACTCATCTTGACTGTAATTAAATTTTAGAATAGGGAGTGAAAAATGAATGTGGGAAGGCGATGGGGTTGTAATTAGCAAAAAGTGAAATAATGGTAGGAGAGAGAGCGGATATTTCTCATAAAATTAATTAAGTAATCCATAAAACCATTATGTAAAAGGAAATAACACCAACCATAATAACTGTGATCAAATGAAAACTACTGTGTATAATTCAATTAATTTTGTGGATTGACTTGTTCATTGTTTGTAATAAAATATTTAACACAGTGTCATCAAAACAAGACAGCATGCATTCCATAGAAACCTGAAGAGGAGCTATGTTTCTTCTCATTTATCCATTTAATATTTTAAAACAATCCTCAAATGAATAATCAGTCACTTATTTCTACTCTGTCTAGTATTAAATCATCGACCACTGCCTACGAATTACTTCAATCATCAAATACAGACTCAAAATTTGTGCTTGATTTTGTCCTTCAATTCATTTAATAACTAAATTGTGATGGGGTTAAATTGTCATAAAACTTGTATCTATCTCTGCTACGATGCATGATATTCCTCAGCGCATATAACAGACAGCCAAACATAACCATCAATATTTTAATTGCAAAGATCCTGACTTGCCACTTGAACACACAGACAACAATCACCATTTTAATTCATACTATGCTTGGGATACACAGACCATTCGACAAAACGTAGGGTATTTCTATGACTGTATAGATCCAACTACTCTGAATCTAAACATCCATAATGTTGGACTATCAATCAATATAATGAGGTAGCAACAGTAAGTCTGATCTCATATCATAAATTGACCAAAATTGCAACAAAACTATTTTGTTTAAAACCTGTGACCATCTCTGATGGCGCAATCAATAATATTCATAGCATATACATTGGATGGCCATACCACAAACATCATGATTTAAATACTCCCATGAAAATTAAAACACACAGTCACAGTAATCCTTAACTCAACCTAACATGTTGTAGGAACGTCATACATATCCACGCATCACACATGAAGCATTTGTTGTGACTAAATCTATTAAAACTAATGCTTGTTCAACAATTCAATAGTCATAACATAAGAGACATCAACTGTGCATTCAATCCAACTCTTCAATCAACCAAATTACCATGTTGAGTTTATTAATTTGATTGTCATAATAACCAATGTCATGACTAGAAACCAAAACCAACACCACTTTCAACATAATCAACAGAGATGAGCCAGAAATCGAATATTGTCGGTAATACGCCAGAAACTCATAACAACCAACAGTATACCCGATAGGCCATAACAGTTCCCTCTATCAAAACCCGGGCTTGGGAAATCAAGGGTTTGCTCTGTGGACCAACACAGGGAGACTAGAGTGAGAACCTCCAAGACCATCGATGAAAACACAGGGTATACCACCAATGACTTCGCAGACAGGGTGACAGTTCATGAGAAAGGAGAGACTCTAAACAAAAGAGAAAAGGCTCCATCTTGGCATTGTAACAATACTTAGAACACGCAAGGTGTAACCCTCGTGTCTCCCCAAACAACCAACTAACAATGATGAGATAAAAAGAGCTGAGACAAAGCAATATAACCCACTATGCAACCATCAGTAGTGTGAACAAACCCATACCCAAGTGAAACAATGCGCAGTGACACAAGGTGTTTCAAAACCATTAAACACCATAAAAGAAAATGACTGGGTATGGTGATACGAATGCATGGGGACAGCCAACCACTCTAGACCAAATGAAACCCTCCAACTAAAACCAGCAAGGATGACAGAGAGCCTTTATGGCTACTAATACTCAAAACGACCAATAACATTGTGACTTCAACCATTATTGCAACGATTCATTCCAGACAAATATCACAAATTTACATAGTTTCCATACTTAAGGAAAGCACAAAACCATACACTCCGAGTCAATATCTATTTCATAACCAGAGAAGATTCATGGATGGTGAAAAGGCATACATGTAACCAAAAGCACCTTAAAACTCGAGATGGTCAAGTGGTTCTTCCTCTGCTTGAAAGTCGGAGCCTAAACCAAGCAAAACATAGTTGAACAATGGCCCGACTAGGGTGGCGGCCAGTGGAAAGAGTAAGGGCGACGTGTAGTAAATGCACGTCGCCTCCACCCTTAATCATTCAATTCCTTAGTACATGCAACCCACTAATCCATTAATTCATTTAATCAAACCATGCATCGAAACCAACATCCACTAATTTCCAAGAGAACCACCCATATCACATCTAATCATCACCAAATATAGCATAATACATATCAACCATGCTTTCATATAACTCAATAAATCGCATAGATATTAACTTGTTAGTTAGGATTAACAACGATCATTCTAATTTCAATGCATGTAGTGTAGCATAGTAGCATAGTTCAATCTTTTCTTTTTGCATTTTGTTTATATTGCTTTTGCCTCTTTTCAACTGCTCTTATGTATGGTTACTAACATGTCTATTGTGCAGGTGTCAAAGT
>ML788537.1:217165-257809 GCA_009831015.1 Picea engelmannii | reverse complement strand
AATGTACCTACCTTCTCTCCTTTCGCTATCACCAATGATCCTTTGATGACCTTCCACGTCTTATCTGTAAATATGGATATACAACCTTCACTTGCCAACTGCCCTGCTGAAATTAGATTTTTCCTTAAATCTGGAACATGTCTCTTTCAACAACCATTGGTTTCCATTGAGTTGCTTTATTTTTACCTATCCCATTCCAACAATTTTGCATGGTGCATTGTCACCCAAATGAACCTGTCCAAAATCACCTTGAGCATAATCTAGAAAATGTTTCTTATGGGATGTGGCATGAAATGAAGCCCCTGAATCTACTACCCAAGACTCATAAATATTATCTATAGAAAGAATCAAAGCATCTTGTAACACATCACCTGTTACATTTGCTTCCAGATTTCTCTCCTGTTGTCCATCTCTTTGTTTCTTTAGAGCTATGCAGTCTTTCTTCAAATGTCCTTTCTTCCCACAATTCCAGCACTCTATCTTTCCAAGTCTAGATTTGGATCTGCCCTTCCTAGAATTCCCACGATTCCCAAAACCCTTTCCTCTATCCTTTTGTCTTCCCCTGTTCTCCATGTTCAACGCATTTCCTGATGTCTCACCTGTGCTTTTCCGTCGCATTTACTCACTAAGGATAACACCAACAACATCATCAAATTTTAAAGTATTTGAACTAGAGACAGAGTTACTTACAGCCATGACCAAGCCATTCCAGCTTTCTAGCAATGAGCACAAGATTAGAAGAGCCCTGACCTCATCATCAAAGTCCACTTTTACAGAATTTAGTTGATTAGTAACCGTATTAAAATCATTTAAATGATCTGCAATAGACCCACCTTCCGACATCTTCATATTAAATAATCTCTTCATTAGAAATACCTTATTGGACACCGAGGGTTTTTCATACAATTTGGCCAATGCGTCCATCAAATCCTTCGTTGTCTTTTCTTTGGAAATATTGAAAGCCACCGACGCTGCCAGGCTCAGTCGTATCGTTCCTAGAGCCTTTCTTTCAAGAATCTCCCATTCTTCATCCTTCGTAGCCACCAGATTCTTTGTTATTCCGCCCAATGGTAGGAATAGATCCTTCTGATATAAATAGTCTTCCATCTGCATCTTCCATAACTGGTAGTTTTGGCCAGTAAATTTCTTGACCCTAAACTTTCCATCTTCTGACATTTCTCCCACTTGAACAAGGAACCCTCTTTTCCTGCAAGTTACCTTTCACTCTGATACCAGTTGTTAGAAAAACAGGACCGTGAAGCAATAAAATAAAACAAATGCGGAAACAAAACACAGAAGATACACAATACAAGAGAGACACAGATTTACGTGGTTCACCCAGTGTGGGCTACATCCACTAGAGATATTGCCAGGTCCTTCCTTTATTATTATACATCATATGAAGGGATACAACCTATAGCAAACCCATTGTAACTTCCTCTTATTTCTCTCACAGTCCCCTATCTCAGAATACAATATTCGCCATCAACCATAGCCGCAATACATTTCCCTCATAAAAGAGGGTTGCCTTCTAGGGAAAAAAACCCTAACATAATCTCTATCGTTAGATCTTCCCGCTTGCCCCCAGTCAGCGGGATAGCCCCCCCAGACCCCCTCTGCACTCCCCCGCATGGAAGAGTGTACATACTTCTGGGGTGTAAAGTCTTCATGGGGTATAAACATGGCTGAAAGCAAGGACCTCTGAATCAGGAACATAATCAGCCTCCACAACCAACAGGCTGGACAATATCTTGCTATCCGTTGTTTTTGGGAACCTCGAGTTATAATGAGACATAAGGGGGAAGGGGAATACAAGGGCTTGTGGATCTTGGAAGGGGGGCCTTTCAGGACTAGGTTGGACCACTCCTTGCCCAATCCAAGTGAAAAATATGGCCTGAAACAACCGGCCTAACTCTTGTGAGTCAGCTTCAAAATGTACGGAGAATTTTATCCTTCTTGGGCCTATGTTCCAATTACCTCTCCCTCGGTTGCCTCTGCCATGGTTACCTTGGCTGAAGAATCTCATTACTGCATGCATGATTTATTGGAAAATATTTCTTTACAACCTGTTATCACTCCAGGAAACTCTCCTAGGTTGTATGTCAGAGATGCCTGGTAACTTAATCTTTTTGGTAACTATTTTCTCAATAATAAGTGTGGGTTTGGATCAAGATGAATATCCTAATCTCTGGATTGTACCTTCAAGACAGTATAGCTATATCCATGCAATACAAGGCCTTCAAGAGCTATTATCAGAGGTTTGTAAAACAAAAGGATAAGAAAACCAATCAGCTAACCAGAACATACATAGGCAATATATATGATGGATCAACAAACTAGCCAAGGATGCTTATGATTCTTGCTTAACAGTCAAAAGTAAGATGAAAGTTACCATGGGACCATTAAACACATACAAAGAACAATTTCAACTCATATGCATAGACAAAGATGAAGGAGAGTCTGACAATAGAAAATGAAAGAAGCTTGGAGGCTAAATATATTTAAGAAAGTGTCTTTCATACAAAACAAATAGATCATAGAACTCAAAATCCAACCCTGTGTTCATCATATGTTCTTGGATTTATATCCTTTTACAAACAGTTTCCAGATCCTAGATATCTAGGTCAAATTTTGCCAAATATAGAAAGTCAATAATTGGCTTAAGTATACTAGATCAATTCAACTTCTCGACTGCTCTTTTCGCTCTTCAGATTCTGGGCAGGTGTTGTAAGCCTTCTAAGGCTGTTGGATCTCATGTGATATGAGAGCATTCAAACTTGACACCTGTTGACAGTCAACAGACTTATCTCCTTGACAATAGCTAATCGTTACTTGCCTTTTCTACCTTTTAAAACATCTCCAAAACCAAAACAAACTCTTGATAGAGATGCCATTAATTATTTTCCATCGATTGGAACCACTTTTGAACCTTTTGGACAAGAAAAACTTGGATCTATGCAAAAACATTACCTTTATGCCTTATCAGTGCTTTCGGTAGCTAGAGGAAATAGAATTTGCGTCAATTAGCTACCGAAATCTCTGCTTTCGGTGGCTAATGAACAATCGATATGTTCGCCTAAGCAACCGAAACCTGAGATTGTCAAAATTTCAAAAATACCCTTGTCTCACCTCAAAAACGTCTCAAGACTGATCTTTTTAGACCTCAGTATCTTGCTCAAGATTCATAGGGTTACTGGCTGCTTCTGGTTCCTTGCATCGAACTGCCACCTTTGCAAGGGTCTCAAGAGAAGCGTGAGCTTGGTGTTTTGAAGCCATTGTTTTTTTCCTCAAAGCCCTGACCTTTTTCTTCAAACCTTGGGCTACTCTCCATAAGTTGTTTTAGTCCTTTACAATCTTGTTTTTCTTTTTCTTTTCCCTGATTCTTTCATGGGCTAGTCTTTCCAAAGCTGAATTGCTTTCTGTAAAGTTTTTTGATAGGGTTTCATACCTAGTCTTTATTACTCTTTCAAACACCTCTTGCTCAGCTAGCTTCTTCTTAAGCTTCTTGATTTCTTTTGATTTATTCTGCTTTGCTCGTTTTCTAGATGAGGCATCTGCAACTTGTGGCTCTTTTTCTTCTTGGGGAGTAGGTGATGGAAGGTTCTCATAACTTGTTGTGTATATGTCCACAAAAACAGAGTTGTCACACCCTGTGGTAACTGAATCCGCATGCCCTGTTTCCAAATGTTGCTCTTCATCTTCTGAGTTTGAGTAAGGGAGGTTAAGAATGTTTTTGTTCACTAGGACTTCAATGACCTCTTCATCCTCACTGTTAAAATTTAATTCCTTCTTCGTTTTTCCCAATTTAGAGGAAGGAGAGGTTTGATTGACTGGGATTGGAGAAATAGCTCTTCTCCTTCTCTTTCCACTTCTGGAGTGGAGGATTTCTTGGAATGAGGACTCTTTTTTCCCTCTGGCTGAACCTCAGTCTGGAAATCATTCCAAAATAGGAAATAATTCCATTCTTTACCCTTTGTTTGCAACAGTTCACAAACCAACAGTTTGATTAAGCTATGGTGTGATAATATAACTGCAACCGGACTGGGTTTGGCCTTGACTTGATGAGCCATCTTGGATAAGCTTCGCTGGAGGAAATAAGGAAAATTAAGTGGATTTCTTCCTATCAAATGGTTTATAATTTTGAAATGATACATCATCACCATGTTGTATCGCCCTTCACAGGTTATATACACCATTATAGCCTTCAATAATTGTTGCTAATTCTCCTCAAGGAAAGATACTGGAATATCTTTCTTCCAAATCAAACCTCTGTGTTCTGGTTTTAAATAAGACCTGAACTCAACATTCTTAATCACAGTGGTTTTGAACCATTTCAATCTAGTCGTGGAAGCTCTGTGACTTCGGCTATGAGGGCTTCATCAATTTCGAATTCATTCTAGCCGATGATTGTTTTCTTTCCATCAAAACTTAGAGTGAAAGCCTTTGCCACCTACTAATGAAAGATTTGTAATTTTTAGCAAAAATTATAATAGCCTGCGTCTTTGAGCATTTGACATACCTCGGGATGAGATTCAAGGTACCCGATATCGTTAAGCTCCTTCCTCGATGTCGGCGTTCCTTTCTTCATTTGCCACGACATTTTCGCACACCCGTGATCAAAGGAGTGGATTTTGGTTAGAGTTACAGTGCGTAAACTTAGCGATAATCGGCTTGGCTGGGATAAAACTAAGATAACTGGGGGCAGTTTTTGAATCGTGGCACTGATTGCAAGGAGTGCGGTGAAACGGTTGATGATGTGCAGATGTCATGGTGAATTAACTGAAATCGGTGGGTAGTACAACAGTGTATAACTTAATGATACAGTGATCATGAGAGATTCGCTCATATCATAATGGGATCAACTTTCTGGTCATGAACGGTTCCTTCTCCAGTCCTTTTGGCGGCTTGTGCAATCATGGAAACATTGAACCCGTCATTTGAAACGTGTGATATGACGTTGTTGGTCTTTGCATGCTTCAACGTTTTTGGTGGCTAAAATAACCTTGGGTTCCTTTATCTAAGCTCCCAAAAGCTAAGGCTTTCGTTGGCTAATGAACAACTGATATGTTCGCCTAAGCCACCGAAACCTAAGATTTGAATTTGATCTAGCACAAACTAAACGAACTTTTATTTAAACCTTATTACATAAGTAAAGCTTCGAAAAATGAACCTTTAAAAATTTTAAAAGTATTTTTTTAAAAGACTCCCTATCACCTAAAAAGAAAAATCTTGATTGATTTATTTGAGGAGATAACACTGGCTCCTATTAGGGGTGAACACCTCCCTATGAGGTTTCAAGAACCACAGAACCATTGCCTTTCCTAAGAAAAGAAAATTTAAAACTATCTGCTAGTGTTTCCATTGGGCATGGAGTTATTCTGTAAAAACAAAAAGACTAAAAATAAAATTACAATGACAAGGCTCCAAAGCCTTAGATAAAATAGAGTTTTAGAAAACGCTCGTTGACTGGGCCACCAAAAATTTCTTCACCTCCCAGACTTTGCAGAATGAAGGTGTTGTTGTGTTGTACTTGAGTTATAATGAAAGGATCGGTCCATAAAAAGTTAAACTTGTCATGTTTGCCTTTATCTTGTCTGAGGGCGTCCCATTTCAGAACCTAGTCACCAACCTGAAAATTATCCACCTTTGCCTTTCTTTCAAAAGTGTCCTTGATCCTCTTTTGATGAACCTCTCATTTGTCCACTAGTTTTTCTCTGACCTGCTGCAATTCTACCAAGTCAAGCATTCTTCTTACCATCATTTGATTCAGTTTGCTCTTCCTAAAAAAATTTAGCCACTGGTAAAACTAGTTGAATAGGGAAAATGGCATTAGTACCATAGACCAATTTGAAGGGAGAAGTTCCTATGGATTTCTTGTTAGTTACTCTGTCTGCTCAAAGAGCAAACTTTAGTTTAGAATCCCAACTCTTTTGATTCTCCTCCAACAGCTTTCTGATGATTTTGATTAGACTCTTATTGGATGACTCTGTGAGGCCATTACCTTGAGGGTAGTAGGGGGTAGAATGTACCAATTGAATTCTCGTTGATTTACACATGTCAACCAATGCATCAGCTTTGAAAGTTGTTGCATTATCTGTTACTAGCCTTTTTGGGCAACTGAATCTGCTCAGGATGTTCTCATAAAGAAATTTCATGACAACCTAATGAGTGGCATTCCTGGTGGGGATTGCCTCTATCCATTTTGTAAAATAGTCAGTGGCTACCAAGATCCATTTATGTTGACCGCTATATGAAGGATTAATTTTGCCTATAAAATCTAAACCCCACTGTTGAAAAGGACCATTCACTACAATAGGTCTCAGGGGAAGAGATTTTAGTTTCTTTTTTCCTTTGAATCTTTGACATTTATCACAAGATTTCACGAAGGTGCACACATCTGAAAAAATAAAAGGCCAATAGTACCTAGCCCTTAAGATCTTATGAGTTGTGGTCTTCCAGTAATGGTGGCCTCCACAAATGCTTGAATGAAACCGATGTATAACTTCAACTGACTCTTCTTTGTTTAAACATCTTAGTAGTAAACCAGCAGGATCTTTCCAATACAAAATATTATTATAAATGCAGAATTTCATTGCTTTGAGCTTAAGGGATCGAGCTTGAGTCATGCTAAGTTCAAGAGGAACTTCTAACTTTTGTAAAAAATGAATAATACCTGAACACCACTCACGTAAAGAAAAATCCTCAGCCACCTGCTGGTTGTTATGTTGTCCTTCTGCTGCTACCTCTGTCTGCAAACCTGTTGAACTTTCCCCAATGAAATTTATGTCCAAAAGATCATAGTTTTCTTCCGTCAAAAGCTTGGCAAGGCCTTGGCCTTTTACCAGTTCAGTGGGCTTCACTTCTATGTCGAAATCGATTATCTTTGTGATCTATTTAGCTCTCTTCGCATCAATATCAGGCTGAGTCAAAACATCCTTCACATAGGATGAAGGAACATAGGCGATAACCTTTGCATGGAGGATATAAATTCTAAAAGATTTTAAAGATTTAATGAGAGCATAGGCTTGTTTTTCTATAGGATCATACCTTAGTTTAGCGTCTCTGAGTGTTTTGTTGAAAAAGGCCACTGGGTGATCAAGACTTTCATCATCTTTTTGTAACAAGACTGTTGCCACCGTGTCATAGGAAGCAAAGGAAAAAATATAGAAGTTCTTGGTGTAATCTGGACTGATTAGAGTGGGGGATTCCATGATAGCTTGTTTGATATCCTGAAATGAACTTCTTGCATTGTCTGTCCACTTTATCTCGTATCCATTTTTAAGCATAGAAGTTATGTGTTTCACTAACTCGGCGAAATTTGGAATAAATCTTCTAACAAAATTTATCCTACCGAGTAGAGATTGGATATCCTTCTTTGACCTTGGTATGGACAACCTCTGAATTGCTTCCACCCGAGCTGGATCAATTTTCACACCTTCCGCTGAAACGATGTGGCCTAGGAGCTTGCCCTTCTTGAGAGAAAAATGGGTCTTTTTGGGATTCAATGAAATCCCGAACTGTCTGCACTTCATAAATACTCTTTTCGGATGCTTTAGGTGCTCTTCATGACTACTGGAGTAAATTGTAATGTCATCAAGATAGATGAGAACAAACTTGTCCTTTTCTCCCACGAAATCTATGTCCATGGCCCTCTGAAAAGTGGCCACGGCATTCATCAATCCGAATGGCATCTTGGCGTACATGAAGGTACCCCAAGGAGTAGTAAAAGAAGTCTTTTCTTGGTCATCAGGATGTACAGAAATCTGGTTATAGCCTGAGAAACCATCCAGGAAAGACATGACAGTAGCCACTGAAATTCTTTGCAGCAAATGTTCCATCTTGGGTAGGGGATAGTTGTCTTTCTTTGAGCATTTATTTAGATTTCTAAAGTCATCACATAACCTGATCTCACCATTTTTCTTTCTCACTATCACTAGGGTTGCAATCCATTTAGAGTATCTTAAAGGGATTATGATTTTGGCATCAAGAAGCTTTTTTATTTCTCTTTCAATTACAGGCAATAGGAGAGGATTGATAGATCT
Source organism: Picea engelmannii (assembly GCA_009831015.1). Taxonomy (NCBI): domain Eukaryota; kingdom Viridiplantae; phylum Streptophyta; class Pinopsida; order Pinales; family Pinaceae; genus Picea; species Picea engelmannii. The sequence goes on along the minus strand of ML788537.1, from coordinate 249,767 downwards.
GAGTTTCTATTTGAAAGGGATGGTTTCCTTCTCGAGGGGGATCTTATGTTGAATGACCTCAGGGTCATATGTTTTTAGATCACTGTATTTCCAAGCAAAAACATCAATGAATTCCTTCATAATGCTGCAATATTCAAACCTCTAATTAGCGGTTAATTCGGTGGACAGATTTATGAATTTAGGATGAACTTGGCTTCCTATGTTGTGCTCCTGGATAGCAGGCTCTTTCTCATTCTTATTAGGTTTGTAGGGGACATCGTTATGATCAAAAATCTTCTCAAGAGGTACCAAACCCCGAGGTATATAATTGTTGGGCAATTGAACAATATCATGCTGACCCATTTTTCGTTTTAGCTTAGGCTTCTTGGATTCATCTACATTTTGATTTTCCTTGTCAATATGCATATCATAAAATACATCTACCACCTGGAGAAATCTACTAATCTCATCATCATCTTCAAAAACTTTCCACTATTTAATATTGTCAAGCAAGGATGGCCTATATTTGACTTGGATTTCATAATTGAATCTGGGAGGCATGGGAGGAATAAACAAACTGGTTGAAATAGCAAGGGAATCAGCAAGATGATTCATAGCTCTGGGTACATAAGAAATGTCAAAAATGGAAAAAGAGTCCCTGATTTTCCATACCTCATCCCTGTAGGCTTTCAATCTGACATGTTTTGCTTGGAAAGTATTGTTCACTTGATGTATGATGAGATCCATGTCTCCAAACGCTTTTAATCCTTTAATTCCCATCTCCTTGGAAGAATTTAATCCCAATATCAAAGCCTCATACTCTGCTATATTGTTAGTATTTTTGAAATCAATCTTAAAAGACAAATGCATAGCCTCCTTCAAAGGAGAAATCAAAACTACACCTGCACCTGCTGAGTCTTTGGTACTAGCACCATCAAAGAACATGGCCCACATGGGAATACATTTTTCATCGGTTTGTTGATAAGTGGGCTTCATGAGCTGTAAAGGAGCTGACTGAGAATCATCTATTTGAAGAATGCATGAGACAAAGTCTGTGTCTAGAGCATAAATGGGATGATTAACAGAATTTTTTCCATCACTAATGATGTAGGCAAGTTGATTCTCTTTATAAGGTCTCTTTATCTCTCCTCCAAACATCGGGATTGTGGCATATGAAAGATCCATCTGCAAGTTACCCCCCAGTCTTTTGCTCCATGAACGTGACAAGAGGAGGCCGAACTTGGGGGGAATATCAGCCACTAAAACATCCATTACCATGTTTCTCATTGGCAATTGGGAAAGGTTTATAACAAGGTTTTTTATGAGGCCAAGGCATCTGACTTTCCTAGAGTCAAAAGAGAAGAGATCATGATAAGGTTTTGTGACATCAAGCCCAAGTTCATCCATCACTGCTTTAGGCATAATATTGTGTGACGCTCCGAAATCAAAAAAGTAGTTGTGAAGGATCTTGTCATGGATATTTAGGGATATGTAGAAGGGTGGAAAAGATTCGTCTCGGTCTTCTACCATAGGTCCTATAGTCACCTTTGGCTTGTCATCTTGTAGGTTTACGTAATCAGCAGCTGGAGGAGTCTTTGGTTCAAGGGACTTCAGGATAGAAGACTTGAAAATGTCATTCTTCATAAGTTCAATCAATGGCATAGGTATTTTTACTTTCTAAATTTCTGATTCGAAATTAAAAGAGTATGATAATCTATCAGAAGTTTTTACCTCATTAGGAGGAGCTCTGAGGATGAATTTCTCTTTGGCTTGGGGCTGCAATTTCTTTTGTTGTTGTTTTGCAGGAATGGAGGTCTTCTTTACAGGAGCAGCAGGCTGCTTGGAAGCAACCTCTTTCTTCTTCTCGGGAGCAGCAAGCAATGGCTTTGGAGCAGCAGTCTTAGATCTTAAATTATAACCTAGCTGCTCATCTGTCTGATAAAAAGATTCTTCAATGCTTGCCTCATGAATCTCTTCGTCCATCTGGGCTTCCTCATAATCCACTTGCGTCAAAAAGGAGGAATAATTTTCATCCCCAAAGCAATTGATGTCATCTTCTTCTTCAACTTCGTCATGGGGTAACTCTGGTTCTTCTTCTATCATTGCATTTTGAAAAGGGGCCCTGATTCTTTGGTCATCAACTGCATTCTTGTCTCTCTGAAGGAGCTAGACCTGTTGGTTGTTCCTTTTGTAAGGGAATGCATTGGGATTTCTGGGAGCATAAGCATTAGACTCTTTAATTATTGTTGGTTGCTGACTCTAAATTTTCAATTTCGACATTTCCAAGGTCAAGTTATCCAACATCTTGGCCATCTTATCCATTTTGGTATTTCAAGAAGAAGGGGGTTCAGCAGAAGACTTCTTTCTCTCAAATTTTCCTTTAAGTTTCTGAGATGCCATAATATTAGATTCTACCTCAAGAGCAACATCTTGCATTAAAGCGAGTGTGGTTGATCTTCTTTCTCTAAGTATTAAGTAAAATTCTGGATCAAAGGAAGAAGAGTAAATAATCTTTGTTGATGCATCGCTTGGCTTTATCTCTGCAGGGATCTTGCTGAACATCTTATTGAATCTTTTGGTGAAGTCTGAGACTGACTCCCTGTTTTCTCTTCTTAAATTTTTGAATTCAGAGATGTAATACAAGAGATCTCTTCTTTCTCCCCAGTGTTTCAAAAACACCTCATCTAACTGCTCAATACCTGTTACTGAATTTGCTGGTAGTTCCTTGAACCACTTCCTGGCTTGGCCATCCAAACTCTGCACAAAAATTCTGGTCCAAACATCTTCTTCTGAAATGTTAATGTTCTCAGCATAAGCATAAAAATATTCTATATGTTCCTCAGTAGTATAATCCCTGGATCCGGTAAACTTCGGCATATATTTATGATAATCTCTTGTTGGCATGGCTGATAAGGGATTGGGAAACACAAGAGGTGCATACCTATTTGCTAAGATATGTTCCATCTTGGTCAAAGGGACAGCCATGGCAATCATGGGGGATGATGCGAAGGAAGAATCTTCAGAAGATGAAGGCTGAGATAGGATAGGTGAGCCAATAAACAATGGTTGTCTTACTTTACTGAGGAAAGGAGGAGAAACAATGATAGGATGATTACCCTGGGCAAAATTTCCTGAATAAGATTGAAAATAAGAGGCTCTGTAAAACTGACCAAGCAGTAAGGCCAAGTTTTCTTCACCCTTAGAGGAAAGATCTTATAGAATATCTTCAAGAACGGGCAGACTAGTATGAGTAGGGAATACACCCTCTATAGGCTTAGTTGGTGAAGAATTCAAAGAAGAAGAAGATTCCTTTTGTTGAAGGGATCCTACAACTTCTTCTCTAAAATTGGATGTAATAACATGCTCAGAAATAGAGTCTATAACATCAGAGGAAATTGAAGGCTCCTCACCCTTCTTCCAACACAATTTTGATTTTCTGGGGACTAGAAGTCTCAGTGGAAGGGGATTCGACAAGAGGTTCTTTAGATATAAAAGAAGAAGTGTTTGTTGAAATACCTGGATTAGATGCTCTTGTAGATCCAGAAGTTTGTCTTTGCAAATCTTTTCCCCTTCTGATGATCTTCTCAGGATCTGGAACTGGTGTTGCTAGTGGTCCTTCCAGGTTTTCCCTGGTGTGAGCTCTTCTTGAAGCCACTTTGTTCCAATGGAGTTTCCAGATAGATGGTTAAAACCCAAAAATTTGTCCAAACTTTGTCTATCATCAAAGTTGGATCTTGTCGTCTCCCAAGGAAGTTGAGCTTCAGTCTCTTCTACCCGGCAACGGCGCCAATTTGTTATCACTCCAGGAAACTCTCCTAGGCTGTATGTCAGAGATGCCTGGTAACTTAATCTTTTTGGTAACTATTTTCTCAATAATAAGTGTGGGTTTGGATCAAGATGAATATCCTAATCTCTGGATTGTACCTTCAAGACAATCTATCTATATTCATGCAATACAAGGCCTTCAAGAGCTATTATCAGATAGGTTTGTAAAACAAAAGGATAAGAAAACCAATCAGTTAACCAGAACATACATAGGCAATATATATGATGGGTCAACAAACTAGCCAAAGATGCTTATGATTCTTGCTTAACAGTCAAAAGTAAGATGACAGTTACCATGGGACCATTAAACACAGACAAAGAACAATTTCAACTCATATGCATAGACAAAGATGAAGGAGAGTCTGACAATAGAAAATGAAAGAAGCTTGGAGGCTTAATATATTTAAGAAAGTGTCTTTCATACAAAAACAGTAGATCATAGAACTCAAAATCCAACCCTGTGTTCATCATATGTTCTTGGCTTTATAGCCTTTTACAAACAGTTTCCAGATCCTAGATATTTGGGTCAAATTTTTCCAAATATAGAAAGTCAATAATTAGCTTAAGTAGACTATATCAATTCAACTTCTCGACTGCTCTTTTCGCTCTTCAGATTCTGGGTAGGTGTAGTAAGCCTTCTGAGGCTGTTGGATCTCATGTGATATGAGAGGATTCAAACTTGACACCTGTTGACAGTCAATAGACGTATCTCCTTGACAATAGCTAACTGTTACTTGCCTTTTCTGTCTTTTAAAACATCTCCAAAACCAAAAAAACTCTTGATAGAGATGTCATTAATTATTTTCCATCGATTGGAACCACTTTTGAACCTTTTGGACAAGAAAAACTTGGATCTGTGCAAAAACATTAGCTTTCTGCTTTATCAGTGCTTTTGGTAGCTAGAGGAAATAGAATTTGGGCCGATTAGATACCGAAAGCTCTGCTTTCGGTGGCTAATGAACAATCGATATGTTCGCCTAAGCCATCAAAACCTGAGATTGTCAAAATTTCAAAAATACCCTTGTCTCACCTCAAAAACATCTCAGGACTGATCTTTTTAGACCTCAATATCTTGCTCAAGATTCATAGGGTTACTGGTTGCTTCTGGTTCCTTGCATTGAACTGCCACCTCTGCAAGGGTCTCAAGAGAAGCGTGAGCTTGGTGTTTTGAATCCATTGCTTTTTTCCTCAAATCCCTGACCTTTTTCTTCAAACCTTGGGCTACTCTCCATAAGTTGTTGTAGTCCTTTACAATCTTGTTTTTCTTTTTCTTTTCCGTGATGCTTTCATGGGCTAGTCTTTCCAAAGCTGAATTTCTTTCTGCAAAGTTTTTTGATAGGGTTTCATACCTAATCTTTATTACTCTTTCAAGCACCTCTTGCTCAGCTAGCTTCTTCTTAAGCTTCTTGATTTCTTTTGATTTATTTTGCTTTACTTTTTTGCTAGATGAGGCCTCTGCAACTTCTGGCTCTTGTTCTTCTTGGGGAGTAGGTGACGGAAGGTTCTCATAACTTGTTGTGTATATGTCCACAAAAACAGAGTTGTCACGCCCTATGGTAACTGAATCCTCATGCCCTGTTTCCAAATGTTTCTCTTCATCTTCTGAGTCTGAGTAAGGGAGGTTAAGAATGTTTTTGTTCACTGGGACTTCACTAACCTCTTCATCCTCACTATTAAAATTTAATTTCTTTATCGTTTTGCTCAATTTAGAGGAAGGAGAGGGTTGATTGACTGGGATTGGAGAAATAGCTCTTCTCCTTCTCTTTCCACTTATGGGAGTGGAGGATTTCTTGGAATGAGGACTCTTTTTGCCCTCTAGCTGAACCTCAGTTTGGAAATCATTCCAAAATAGGAAATTATTCCATTCTTTACCCTTTCTTTGCAACATTTCACAAACCAACAGTTTGATTAAGCTATGGTGTGATAATATAACTGCAACTTGACTAGGTTTGGCCTTGACTTGATGAGCCATCTTGGATAAGCTTTGGTGGAGGAAATAAGGCAGATTAAGTGGATTTCTTCCTGTCAAATGGTTTATAAGTTTTAAATGATACATCATCACCCTGTTGTATCGCCCTTCACAGGTTATATACACCATTATAGCCTTCAATAACTGTTGCCAATTCTCCTGAAGGAAAGATACTGGAATATCTTTCTTCCAAATCAAACCTCTGTGTTCTAGTTTTAAATGAGACCTAGACTCAACATTCTTAATCACAGTGGTTTTGAACCATTTCTCTCCAGTCATGGGAAGCTCTATGACTTCGGCTATGAGGGCTTCATCAATTTCGAATTCATCCTGGCCGATGATTACTTTCTTTCCATCAAAACTTAGAGCGAAAGCCTCTACCACCTACTGATGAAAGCTTTGTAATTTTTGACAAAAATTATAACAGCCTGCGTCTTTGAACATTTGACATACCTCGAGATGAGATTCCAGGTACCCGATATCGTTAAGCTCCTTCCTCAGTGTCAACATTCCTTTCTTCATTTGCCATGACGTTTTCGCACACCCGTGATTGAAGGAGTGGATTTCGGGTAGAGTTACAGTGTGTAAACTTAGCGATAATCGGCTCGACTGGGCTAAAACTGAGATAACTGGGAGGAGTTTTTGAATCATGGCACTGATTGCAAGTAGTGCGGTGAAACGGTTGATGATGTGCAGATGTCATGGTGAATTAACTAAAATCGGTGGGTAGTACAACAGTGTATAACTTAATGATACAGTGATCAGGAGAGATTCACTCATATCATAGCAGGATCAGCTTTCCGGTCGTGAATGGTTCCTTCTCCAGTCCTTTCGGCGGCTTGTGCAATCATGGAAACACTGAACCGGTCGTTTGAAACGTGTGATATGACGTGGTTGGTCTTTGCCTTCTTCAACGTTTTCGGTGGCTAAAATAACCTTTGGTTCCTTTATTTAAGCTCCCAAAAGCTAAGGCTTTCGGTGGCTATTGAACAACCGATATGTTCACCTAAGCCACCGAAACCTGAGATTTGAATTTGATCTAGCACAAACTAAACGAACTTTTATTTAAACCTTATTACATAAGTAAAGCTTCGAAAAATGAACCTTTAAAAATTTTAAAAGTATTTTTTTAAAAGACTCCCTATCACCTAAAAAGCAAAATCTCGATTGATTTATTTGAGGAGATAACACAACCATACATGAAAACTCCTTAAAATATGAAATAGACTTTGGCTCAGCAACATAACAGACTCATGCAATCCAATCCATATAAATTGTTTAATTCTTGTCAATGAGCAAGGGGTGAACAAAAGGTCATGGGATATGCGAGGGGTTTGTATTGAGTGAAACATGATATAATGAGGGGGAAAAGAAACATGGTTATTGCTCAAGACAACAAACAATCAACTGCAATGCAAACCAAAGAAAATATCACTGTGATCCAACCAAGAAACTGCGACTTCAAACTGCCTCAATACAGAACTCATCTTGACTGTAATTAAATTTTAGAACAGGGAGTGAAAAATGAATGTGGGAAGGTGATGGGGTTGTAATTAGCGAAAAGTGAAATAATGGTAGGAGAGAGAGAGGATATTTCTCATGAAATTAATTAAGTAATCCATAAAACCACTCTATAAAAGGAAATAACACCAACCATAATAATTGTGATCAAATGAAAACTATTGTGTATAATTCAATTAATTTTGTGGATTGACTTGTTCATTGTTTGTAATAAAATATTTAACACAATGTCATCAAAACAAGACAACATGTATTCCATAGAAACCTGAAGAGGAGCTCTGTTTCTTCTCATTTATCCATTTAATATTTTAAAACAATCCTCAAATGAATAATCAGACACTTATTTCTACTCTGTCTAGTATTAAATCATCAACCACTGCCTACGAATTACTTCAATCATCAAATATAGACTCAAAAGTTGTGTTTGATTCTGTCCTTTAATTCATATAATAACTAAATTGTGATGGGGTTAAATTGTCATTAAACTTGTATCTATCTCTGCTACGATGCATGATATTCATCAGCACATATAATAGACAGCCAAACATAACCATCAATATTTTAATTGCAAAGATCCTGACTTGCCACTTGAACACACAGACAACAATCACCATTTTAATTCCTACTATGCTTGGGATACACAGACCATTCGAAAAAACGTAGGGTATTTATGTGACTGTACAGATCCAACTACTCTTAATCTAAACATCCATAATGTTGGACTATCAATCAATATAATGAGGTAGCAACAGTAAGCCTGATCTCATATCATAAATTGACCAAATTTGCAACAAAACTATTTTGTTTAAAACCCGTGACCATCTCTGATGGCGCAATCAATAATATTCACAGCATATACATTGGATGGCCATACCACAAACATCACGATTTAAATACTCCCATGGAAATTAAAACACACAGTCACAGTAATCCTTAACTCAAACTAACATGTTGTAGGAATGTCATACATATCCACGCATCACACATGAAGCATTTGTTGTGACTAAATCTATTAAAACTAATGCTTGTTCAACAATTCAATAATCATAACATAAGAGACAGTGATTGTGCATTCAATCCAACTCTCCAATCAACCAAATTACCATGCTGAGTTTATTAATTTGACTGTCATAATAACCAATGTCGTGACTAGAAACCAAAACCAACACCACTTTCAACATAATCAACAGAGACGAGACAGAAATCGAATATTGTCGGTAATACGCCAGAAACTCATAACAACCAACAGTATACCCAATAGGCCATAACGGTTCCCTCTATCAAAACCCGGTCTTGGGAAATCAAGGGTTTGCTCTGTGGATCAACACAGGGAGACTAGAGTGAGAACCCCCAAGACCATCGGTGAAAACACAGGGTATACCACCAATGACTTCACAGATAGGGTGACAGTTCACGAGATAGGAGAGACTCTGAACAGAAGAGAAAAGGCTCCATCTTGGCATTGTAACAATACTTAGAACACGCAGGGTGTAACGCTCGTGTCTCCCCAAACAACCAACTAACAATGATGAGATAAAAAGAGCTGAGACAAAGCAATATAACCCACTACGCAACCATCAGTAGTGTGAACAAACCCATACCCAAGTGAAACAATGCACAGTGACACAAGGTGTTTCAAAACCATTAAACCCCATAAAAGCAAATGACTGGGTATGGTGATACAAATGCATGGGGACAGCCAACCACTCTAGACCAAATGAAACCCTCCAACTAAAACTAGCAAGGATGATAGAGAGCCTTTATGGCTGCTAATACTTAGAATGACCAATAACATTGTGACTTCAACCATTATTGCAACGATTCATTCCAGACAAATATCACAAATTTACACAGTTGCCATACTTAAGGAAAGCATAGAACCATACACTCCGAGTCAATATCTATTTCATAACCAGAGAAGATTCATGGATGTTGAAAAGGCATACATGTAACCAAAAGCACCTTAAAATGCGAGATGGTCGAGCGGTTCTTCCTCTGCTTGAAAGTCGGAGCCTAACCCAAGCAAAACACAGTTGAACAATGGCCTGACTAGGGTGGCGGCCAGTGGAAGGAGTAAGGGTCACGTGTAGTAAATGCACGTCACCTCCACCCTTAATCATTCAATTCCTTAGTACACGCAACCCACTAATCCATTAATTAATTTAATCAAACCATGCATCGAAACCAACATCCACTAATTTCCAAGAGCACCACCCATATCACATCTAATCATCGCCAAATATACCATAACACATATCAACCATGCTTTCATATAACTCAATAAATCGCATAGATATTAACTTGTTAGCTAGGATTAACAACGATCATTCTAATTTCAATGCATGTAGTGTAGCATAGTAGCATAGTTCAATCTTTTCTTTTTGCATTTTGTTTATATTGCTTTTGCCTCTTTTCAACTGCTCTTATCTTATGTATGGTTACTAACATGTCTATTGTGCAGGTGTCAAAGTAATGAATCCAGGAACAGGTAGCAATGTTAGCAATGGATAACATAGGCCATCGTAACATGAAATTAGAGCTTGGAACAAAACATAACATGCCTTACCCATCATTCACTTGTCGCAATTAGAACCAGCACATAACAAGCCTTATTCATCTCCAATAAAACCCAGATTTTGTCAATGATGTAGAACCATGTAAGCAGTGTCGAACAGCAGCATAAACATGAAATAAGAACCAGATTTGATGTCCCAATCTACAAGGGGGTCCCACCTACTAGTATTATATATCTGAGTAGCTTATAATTATTAGGCTTAAGCAATACTTTTTGGACGAAATCCTTGTTTTGATTTTAATCATCAACAATCATCTCTCTTCTTATAGCATACCTTCTCCACATGTCCAATATTTCCTTAGTACTAACATGTATTTTTATTTCGATTATGATGGGGTGCATATGTCTTCCCTTTAGGTTTATGGTCGAGGCATCTAGGTCTCTATCTAGGGGTATCAAACTGTCCTCTTTCCTTGTAATTCAACTTGCCCTTTCCCTTGATCAAATGGGCTTGATGTTTACCACCAAGATTTCCTTCATCAAGCAATATATATTTATTAGTGATCAATAGGCCACAGAAAGCTTCATACGTGTAATATTTACCATCTTCCTTGCATGCCTTCCAGTTGGTGTCAAAATTCGAAACAAGCATGTCGAATGGTGTTCTTAAATTCATCAAGACCAACTCGATGAGTTTTTCATCTTTCTTTTGATAATTCTTTCCACGTTTTCACAATTTAAACTGCAATTCCTTGACACACGCCAAATAGTCCTTTGTTGTGTTGAAATAATGAGGATTAAGAGAGATCAACTCTTTCTCTAATTGCATGATGTGGATTTCATCGAATTTTTCAAATAGCGACTTCGGGTGCTTTTAGACTTGATGAGGAAAATTGATTCCATTGATGTGAAAATGAATCTACCGCAAGATATAGGTTGTGATGACCCCCCATTGCCTCATCCTTCTTTCCATCAACAGTGAACTTAGCTTGATAATTTGTTGGATCTAAAATCATAGTATTTGCATATTGCCATAGTCCTTTACACTTCAATAGGGTTTCCATGTCTAGTGCCCATACCGCATAATTTGATTCATTCGGGATTACAGGATCAATCTTCGAATCCACCTTTTATATCTAGATAGATCATATTTGTTTCCACAAGTTACAATCAGCAAATCATTAGCCCATAGTCAATCACACAATAGATCTAACTCAACACAATTTGTGGAAACCAGGCGAGGTCACAACCAATCGCTTTGATACCATGTTAGGGATTAGGTGTAACATGTTATGAAACAAATAAACATAACTATAGATAATCAAAGAGGATAAGTTTTGAAGATAAAATTTGGTGTCTAAATACATCGTTACAACACTTAAGCACAGAGCATTGTGATCAAAACATCACAATGCATATTGAACATGAGTACCATGTTTAGCATTAGCATACAACACTTGTACATATGATGATAATGACCCAATGAATCTATTATTTATAGATTCAAGATCTAACCAACTTTCTTGGAATTAGGAATATCTTGTCAACGTAAAATCGTCAGTGGTTAGAGTTGACTCTGTCAAATCCACACTATCTAGTCGACTTGACAAGGATGTTCGACCCAACCATCCATGTGTCCAACTTGTATTCGATTGCTCAATAGTTCGATCCACCAACTGACTGTCTTTGACTATTGCTCGATTGTCTGACCAACAGGCTTGTCAACCACTCGATCGAATGATGTAGATATATGGTTTATCACTCGACCGATTGTTTCTAGATGTAGGTCAATCACCCAACCGAATGATTCCAGGAGAAGTGTGATGAACCATCAAAACATGATGTTCCAACAGAGAGGCTTCATCAACATCATGACTTGCATTGACATTAATTTTTATTCATTCGATGATCTGTATGAATTGGCATTTGCACTACTCAAATGAGATGTCCACTTTATCAATATAGTTAAGTTGAGCAACTAGCATGCTTCCCACAACTTGTACACTTGATAATACATTCAAAATATCCCTCATAAGGCCAATTGTTTTGATTTTCACACGTTACACACTCTTCTCTTCATAGTCCATATACCTATGTGGTTTAGCCACTTTGGACTAATTGAAGGCATGAATGTGGGTCAATATTGGCACATACTAGTTTTTCCACTGGATGCATTACATCAGTTGTGACTATCACTAGTGTACTTTGTTCAATTTCTCACCAACTTTCCAAGTAATATTTGTCACTATATCCTGAAATGTGTGCAAGCTAGCAAGCTTATTAAATATTTAGTTACCATTGTTATAAGATCTTTTTCCAGTGCAGTATTTCTTAATAAATGCAATCTTGCTCTTAGCACTTGAAATTTGGACTTTGAGTTTTTCTTTCAAATCAATGATCTATTTATCCTTGGCCATGATATCAGTATGCATGTTCTTTAACTTTTCATCATATAACTTTGCAAAAAAAGTTCTCGATGATATGATGGCTAAAGTATGCATATCCTCGGCATTGGAAATGTATTTTTTAGTCACATGTATCTCTAGCTTCATATTTTCACCTTGATTCCTTTTGTATGATACACACTATAAGTTCTAATTCAAGAAATCAAACTCAAATATGTCGATCTGGAATTATTTTTCGATGTCCTACTGATGATTCTTCCACTACTCAATGAACCAAGGTGCCATCCCATTTGTTTTCCTTCTTGTTTCCATTAGTACACCTTCATTCTAATTCCTATAAGCATTGTCTCATGGAGTATATGCATGGTGGCATGAGGCTGATCATTGTAGATCATGATTATATATTTTTGTCAAGTTCTCCTTGTGTTTTGAGTATACTAACTCCTCTATAATGTTGATGTAATATGGTTCAATCTCCCACACATTGTCTTCCTCTAAATAGATCTATATATTCACTGACAAAGTCTCCTTTGTTACCTCGGGACTCTATTTTTCTTGACCTATTGATGCGATGAACATTTGCTTGAAGGTTACTAGTGTTTCAAAAAATGAACCTATATTTGTTTGGGATGGAGACTTATCCACCTATTTTCTTATTCTCCCTTCTTCTCCACCAAATTCACAGATCTCTTGTACAACTCTTCTTTCAAATTATGTTGATGACAAAGTCTCTATACTAACACCTAAACAAAGAACTTTTCGATCATGCACATGGGGTCATGTGCCTTAATTAGTTTCATTTAAAATTTATAATCTACAAGTTCCAGGTTGGGATTTTCATTATGGACTATGTAAAATAGCTAATAATATTCAATTACAATATGTAACTTGGACCATGGTTCCTTCCTACTCTTTTGTAGTGCTGTCATTCCTCTATGCAAAATCATTTGGGAAGATATCTTATGGACCAACATTCTAACTAGTACATACTTTGGAAAGGTGTGTGGAGTCGTGGATATTACATAGATTCTTACATAATAACTCTCTTCCTACACGTATGAATCTCCTATTTATTCCAAAATTTGAATGGTCCAAGCAAAGAATCGGGGACACTTTTCATCATGCACCTTTTCATAAAAAGGGGCTAGAACATATGTGCAAATGGGGCTAGAACATATGTGCAAATGGTGGTGTGGACACTTTTCATCATGTACCTTTTCATAAAAAGGGGCTAGAACACATGTGCGAAGTATGTGTGCACTGGAACAAATACAGGTTCCTTACAAGTTGGTTGGACTCTTAAGAATTCTACATAGGCACATACACAATCCATGAGATATGACGCCATATGAAAATAAGAATATGTTTTTCTCTTCATGAGTGTTTTGGCCTACTTTACGTTTTGGGAGAGGTTGTTCGAAATTAGGTCCACCAAATTGAAAATGGTGTCATGCTTTAGGACCTCATGCATCATGGGTATCCATATCACCCATATGTACTAAGTGTTTGATATGTCATGTAAGTGGGTATCCATACCACCCATATGTACTAAGTGTTTTACATGTCATGTAAGTGGTTCATTAGTACAACCAAATCCTTAACATTTTCGCATAATTCTCTTACCAAGTAAACTTTTCTTATGGTCCAGTAGTCAAGCTAATAGCCACCATTTTCTCATAATATGAAAGTACATTTTATCTACTATCCACCAACTTGCCATGATTTCTTTAGGATAAATTTCATTATGGAAGTTGGTTATAAATTGTGTGTTTAAATTTTGTATTATTTCAAAAAAATTATAATATTTATCCATATCAATGGCTTTGAATGAATCTATAACCTCTCCCCTCTCATGTTTCAGTATGGTCAATAAACCATTCAATTGTTTCAGAACATGGCAGAATAAGTACTCTATCCGCTATAGAGTGTAAACATGATTTTTTCATATTGTGATAAACTAGATCATCATAATTTTTCGTGTTAAGGTCATTTAGAGATACAATGTCTAGATAGTCTTCCTCCGTAAACTTTCTAGATATTTCAATCCATTTGGTGAAAGCTTTGTCTTTAGTAATCAAATTCTTTGTTTCTCCAAATATGGGTTTAAACTTTTCACCATCTGATTTTGGGACATTGATAATTGGTTTTATAACTTTCAACTTTATATCAATGTTTTCAATTTCTATGTTTAGGATGACCACTTCAACCTTTCAGAAGGTTTATTTTCTATTATCCTCTCGTCATTTTCCTAGAAGATATTCGAAGCATTTTTTAGACAATTTTCTTTGGACGCATATTCCTAATTACAGAATAATTGAAATCAAAATCATTTATCAAATATCACTTTGTTTATTTACAAGACAACCAAAACAATTTCATCATTTTATTTATTGATTTCACAAGCAAAAGGAAATATTGTCTCACACAAGAAGAATTAGTAACTTTCCCTGCAGATAATTCACCTATAACACCTTCGGAATTCATATATATTTAGCTTCTTGCAAATTCAAATGCAACGTTCTCTATTCTCGACCTATTAAAACATCATCTAATGACCATGCATATCGGCATAAAAAAATTCACCAAGTGTTGTGAATTTTGGCACATTTATTGTCCATCATGTCTAAATATTACCATATCTTCAAAAAAATGTTAGTCATTATTTGTCCACACATGTAATCGACATCATCCTATGGATTTTTCAAGTTAGTTTAAATCTTTCGTTTGGATGAGTTTTCCACTTTCAATTCATGTTTTTTTTAATAGTTTGTTTTCTGTGATATTGTGACTTCTACTTAATGAACGTGAAATTTCAGTTTCAAGAAGTGAAAAAAGCATCCGACACTAAAAATCGAATTCGGGCATAGTTACCACTTTCGCATAAAGGAAAGTGAAATTTTGGTCCGAAGAAAGTGAGAATATCATTCAAAGTTGAAAAGTAGTTTTGGGTAAAAAAATAAAAATCTTTCTTCAAAGCATAAAGTGAAAAATATTTTCAAGAAATAGAAAAAATGAAAATTTTTAAATCACCCGAATTATGGAAAAAGGATAAAGTTTTTAAATGATATCAGACATGGAAAACTTAAAAAAAAAAATTGGAAACATTGAAACATTAATCACTTAAATCGTCTTCAATGAATTTGGTCAAAAATAAATGAAACAAAATCGAACTACTAAGATAAATTATCTTAAAATTCTAAGGTGTGTCGAAGCCTCCGCAAATACATACTATCAGATTAGTGCTTCAAAGTACCAATGCAAGACATAGAACATGGTAGACATAAAGATAAACTATTTACTTAAGCATTAATGCAAGACATAGAACATGGTAAACATAAAGATAAACTATTTACTTATGCATTATTCGGTGAAAGAACAACATACTCTTTTTTATTAGCAACATGTTTAGTACACTTCAATCCAAAAGATGGTAAGGAAATAGTCATGCTTTCATTGTCAACGGGAAGCATTTGTAATCTTATGCAACATTAGTCCTTTCATTTGAGGAGGAGGTTTTGTAGAGAAAAAAGTAGGATTCGAAGAGTATTGGAACATACATTAATTGATTTAATTTCCTCATGGAGAAACTAGTAGCAATTGGCTCAAAATTCAAGGATGGGGACATTGTTAACAACCCTTCTAGCCAGTATTTGATTTGACTCCTCTTAAAATTTGGTTGTAGTTATGGGAACCTACTATGGTCTGACCTTACAAAAGGTGTGCAAAGTTTCGTTGCAAGAATAATTAAGGAGATGGGATGTTGGATTGATTTCAGAAGAAACTTCAGTTGTGCCATTATACTCTTCAAGCACAAAAGGCACGAATAAAAATTAAGAAGAGAGTAAATTGAATGAATCTGAACACAAACCCAAATGCTTGAAGAAAATCTCAATTTTCGATGGGAATTTTAAAGGTAAATTATGTTTCCATGGTAAAATAGTTCATATGATAAAATAATTTCCAAAGTGGAGTACTAATAAAAAGAGAAAGGATGAAGTAAATACAATATCCAATGATGACCCGTTAAGAAAATAAATTTGTAGTATCAATAATGGCACTCCAAAAAAATTAATTTGTAGTATCAATAATGGCAATTGCATTGTAATATCTCAAAATTTTAATACATAAATTCAAAAGAAACTCAACACAAGACATATTAAAGAACCTATTTCATGTGATATAAGGCTATACTAAGTGGGGGGAATGTGTTTTTCAATGATAATATAAATAAAGAGAAAGTTAGAAAAGGAGTTGTCTCAGTGTGAATGCGAAGGAGTTGTATCACTACACATACAAGGAAATGTATAATATCCTACATGTGTTGACCTTAACTAAATCTTTGTTACCAATTTTTAAGATAAATGATGCATAGGTTTGACTTTTGACTTTATAGTTCATTTTAATTGATTTCTTTGTTAGCAGTGAAAATGGTAAAGGTGTTTTCCAGTGAAGGTGGAAAGGAAACTTATAAAATCTTTATGCAAAGGCACATGAAATAGCCTTGAAATATACACTTGACACTATTGATAAATTTATTTAGATCATCAAAGTTTAACATCATAGATTTGAGCAAATATGCACATAGTTGTTGTTGGAGTCTTTTAGGAAGGAGAAATTGATAGAGGGCTTATGATTAAATTTGCTAATAATATTGGTTATTTATGAAGGTTGCAGTGTAGTAAAGTATCATCATCCTTTCTTCAAAGATAGAACATATAGAGAAAAAGAACAAATGGAGGCAGTGCACCTAAATTTCATCATTGCATGGAGGTATCCTAATGACTATTTAGAAAAAATATTCATTTATTTTCTAAATAATAAGTTCAATGCTATAGAATATTTAAAGTTGTTTAAAGTTTTTTAAAAAATGAAACATGGAAAACATCGAGAAAGGTTGAAGTGCAACATTGCCTTTGATTTTTCTTCAAAATAATTTAAGATTTTTTCACTTGTGAAGGGATGATAATATAATATATTGTTCTATATTCTCTTAAATAGAACATTAAAAAAGAAAGGACAATTTTAGGACATTGGTAAAGAGAGTAAGGTAAATTCTTAAGAACATTAGAATGGAAAATTTATTTTGGGATAAGATAATTATGGTTGTAAGGTATGTCTAATATAGGTTAGACAATACATCATTAGTCATAGGGAAAGACTTCATCTAAATGATAAATAGTTTTGAGTGTTTAGTTGTTTCGCATATGCACACACTTCATGTGAAAAGTGGAATAAGATATATGATAAAATTATGAAGTGAATTATGGTATGTTATTATTAAGACACAACAATTTGTCTTCTTTATAAATTAGTAAAAAATATCATGAAAAGTTTGGACATTTTTTTTTTTTTAATGAAAATGCAATATTGAAGAAGAAAGTGGAATTGTAGACATGGAACTCAAAAAAAAGCATTGAAGTGTTGGATTTAAGGACTAAAGAATAAATTTCCTTATTACATAAATATGCCAAGAGGTAGAGGAATAGGAATTCCAACTAGCAAAAGTGAGGGACTCTGGAGTATATACTATTGAACTTATTCTTATAATGAGAAGGGGGGTGAATCAGTATAAGATATTTTTTACTTTAAATGAGCATTCATTAATCATTCATTAATCATTCATTAATTTTAAAATAGTAAATGCATGTAAACTTAGATCACAGTACACAGATATTAATTTGGAAATCCTTGTGGGAAAAAACCACAAAAACTTATCTTTATAAATATATGTAGGCACCAACCTACTAGAGACACCAATCTCTTTATTTGAGCACCAACTCAGCAAGATATTGTGTAGGCACCAACCTACTAGAGACACCTATCTCTTCAATTGAGCACCAACTCAACAAGATATTGTGTAGGCACCAACCTACTGGAAATACCAATATCCTCACTAAAGCACCAACTCAGTAAGACCTGTATATGGACCAATCCAATATATTCATACACAGAGTACTTCTGACTTCACTTGCATGCTTCATACTTCATGAATTTCACATCATCATCATACCCTTGAATTTCATGCTCCAACGCTTCTCTTTGCTTCATACCCCATACATAGCTTCAAACCTTAGTCATATTTAGCCTTCATGCCCTAGCGAACCTCATAGAATAATTCCCAGAATCTAATTTTAGACTGTAGCATCACAACCTCAAAACAATGCACTTTGCAACATCATAGACCTTAATCCTTCATAGTGCACCCTTAAAACTCCAAGAAAACTCATCTTGTTCACCTTTAGACCCCAATAATATTTCCCAACTCCTCTTGCGCACCTCAGATATCTTATGCACACTTGTAATTTCTCTTATTTCTTGGATACACTTCAAATGCGAATATATATCTTGTATTTATAGTGTTTTGTGTTCACTTATAGGGACGTCTTGTAAAACTGGTTGGGTCAACCTGTACTTTCTAGCTGGGCCAACCTGATGGAATCAGACATATCTCCTCATTCTTATGGAGTTAGAGGGAGTTCCATATACCATTGGAAAGTTCTCAAAATAAATTTTTCAACCATATATCCTATGCTCCCATTTTATTTAGGTATTCAAAGTAAAAATGCCTTCAAAGATAGGGTATCCAAACTGAGCATCAAAAATCCAAAAACAAAATTTCCAACAATTACCATCTTGCAATCTTTATTTTGGACATATGTAGTCTCCCCCTATCTTTGACTTCAATGACAACAATATTTCCAACATATACCTCTTCACTTAGAATATTGACAAGAAACCAAAGGCAACCTCAAAACTACTTGATTCTTGTGCAAGAATTTAATATGAAAACAATGGAGTTGGCACTTATAGGTCATAATTGAAAAGGAATTCAAACAAGCCATGGATATGAATTTCATTGTGGTAGAGGAAATTCCTACAAGACCAATCTTTCCTCTACCTTGGAGAACTTCCTCTACATAGTGAACATTCAATGTCTCAACATAAGTTTGTTGCTTCCCACTTCCAACTACCTTAGGAAAAGTAGCTAACAACCCTTCAATCCTAATTCTAGTCATATCCACATATTACAAGTCAATATTGTGAAATTTCATATCATGGTAAGCAGAGGGATCCCTAATTATAGAAATGTGTCTTTTTTTCATTTCTCATCATGACTTTTTTTGTCGAAATACACTATCATACATAACTTATGAAATATTACATACATAACTTGTGAAATATTAGAAGCATTACTAAATGAATAAGATTAAATTATAAGATTGAAGAAAAAAAATTAATAGGGGAAACAAACTAAAATTGTCAATACAAAATGGCATTACCTTAGTCATTCAAAAAATCGTAGAGTTAGCAACATCACATAAGGTGGAAAAAAATCTTGGAAAAACAAAATATAGTGTCTTCATAAGGGCGTACAAATGTATAATTAGCTTAACCAATATTTCATTTATTCAACCATTTTTAACATTCTATTAATAATATTAAAAATGGAAGATGCTAAAATACATGCTTGAGCTTCACTTGGTTTTGAGAATAATTTATTCTCTATTAAAATGGGCCAACCATGNCAAAGGCAACCTCAAAACTACTTGATTCTTGTGCAAGAATTTAATATGAAAACAATGGAGTTGGCACTTATAGGTCATAATTGAAAAGGAATTCAAACAAGCCATGGATATGAATTTCATTGTGGTAGAGGAAATTCCTACAAGACCAATCTTTCCTCTACCTTGGAGAACTTCCTCTACATAGTGAACATTCAATGTCTCAACATAAGTTTGTTGCTTCCCACTTCCAACTACCTTAGGAAAAGTAGCTAACAACCCTTCAATCCTAATTCTAGTCATATCCACATATTACAAGTCAATATTGTGAAATTTCATATCATGGTAAGCAGAGGGATCCCTAATTATAGAAATGTGTCTTTTTTTCATTTCTCATCATGACTTTTTTTGTCGAAATACACTATCATACATAACTTATGAAATATTACATACATAACTTGTGAAATATTAGAAGCATTACTAAATGAATAAGATTAAATTATAAGATTGAAGAAAAAAAATTAATAGGGGAAACAAACTAAAATTGTCAATACAAAATGGCATTACCTTAGTCATTCAAAAAATCGTAGAGTTAGCAACATCACATAAGGTGGAAAAAAATCTTGGAAAAACAAAATATAGTGTCTTCATAAGGGCGTACAAATGTATAATTAGCTTAACCAATATTTCATTTATTCAACCATTTTTAACATTCTATTAATAATATTAAAAATGGAAGATGCTAAAATACATGCTTGAGCTTCACTTGGTTTTGAGAATAATTTATTCTCTATTAAAATGGGCCAACCATGCTAAGTATGAATCTCATCTAGTCCATCCCTACTTGTATCTCGCCCACAACCACCCACACATCATTCTCAATTCCCCATACCTAGATCTATATAATGGAAAATAATTAAAATTATCATAAAATAATAAAACATGAAAATTTTATAAAATGTATCAAAACAAAAATCATAGTACAAAATATTTTATAATAATAAAGTTTATCATTAATCACGGGTTTCTTATTTTTTTCAAAATTCATGAGTGGCATGTTCATTTGTTCATCATCATTTCCATTTGGTGGATGTTGCTCCTTTGTTGATTCTTGCTACGTATTCAAATGCAATACACATATTTTCCTATGTACAAGATAAGTGGGACAAACATCCACTAATATATATATATATATATATATATATATATATATATATATATATATATATATATAGATTGAAATGTACTCATTCTTTTTTTTAATAATTGAATGTAAATATTAAAAAAATATGTTTATTACCCGGTTGACTAGGAAAGGTCATGGTTTAGAAAATGTCCTTCTCTTGTATCATGGTATCCTTATTTATAACCTCTGCCCCATAAACAAAAGAAATTTTTAATTATACCAAATCTAATCTAAATCGTTAATATCGTCATACATCCAATAATTGTGCAATCATACTACCATCACGAGGTTGTTCTCCTTTTCGAACCTCAATACCGCCCATGCTCTCCTGCATTAAAAACATGGAAACATTAAATTATAGGTAGTTTATTTTGCAGAAAACATGATATATGTTTCCATATCCCTCCCAAGTATAAGTTATATTTTCAAAACTAACATTTGATTTCCCCCTAGCTTGCACGTGTTTAAACACAACTTGAAGCCCACACTTGAACATGAGCTTCATTTCTTCTTTAGTGGGGGATAATTTGATAACATCACCCAACATTCCATAACAAAATTAGAAATTTTAATTATATGTTGCAGTAAAGTAAAAGTTTGATCATTTCGGTAATGAAATGATTTAATTATTTCCATACTTACAAATTTGGCATATATTTTCAAGTATCCACCCTTGCCAAGTTTGTGTTGGCAGTGCTTCTCTAACATGGCCTAGGTGGCCTTCAAGGTATATTTGAGCCTACAAAAAGTATTCAGGTGAGATAATGCAATTTTTATGTTGAACTTAGGAAAAATAAATAGTATATTCGATTAAATTTATCATGTTATGCATTCATCTATTTGTAGGTGTTTTTCCCTCTTTTCTCAACTTCTTCTCTTTTGCAACTTCCTAGAGAACCTTCCACTCTCTCCTAGGAATTACAGTAGGTCAATGATACTTAGGTTTTTTTTTAAGATTAACCTTATATGTATCTCTGATGGTTTTCAAATATAAGTGGTTCTTTGAGTTTGGTTGAAAATATCACCAAAGAGGCCAACCATGTAACCAATAAGCTCATTCTTCAAATAAGAAGGTTGATGGTTAAATTGGGTACAAATGGTTGGCCCAAAAATATCTAACACCTTCTCATTTAGGCGCTTTGAATACAAATTATTTCCTTCCAAACTAGTAATAGATTATCCTTAGTATATTATAAAAGATTAAAAAGTACTACAAATTATCACATTATGGTAAATAAATTAATTACTAGTTACCTAGGAGTTTTTTTGCTTCAATGGGACTAGGTTTTCATTCATGATAATCTTAGTGGATAGTGTCCCACTACTACTAATGAGTAACATCAATAAAGGATTCATGCAACCCAGGTATGAGGACACCATGAGGGGTACCTCAGCCAACATCTACGTAGTCTCTTTGTTATAGCATCAATTTCCACCATTGAAACATTAATGAACTTATTGGCCCGGTCCCTATCCTACTTGCAGACACCTTTTCCCCATCCCTCCTTGATTTCTTCTAAAAAACACTTTTTTAGAACTTGTACGCAACCTAGAAGTAATAAATCACACATATACACAAGTTTCCCAAAGGAAAGTCATGTACATGTTAATAAATTATCAACAACAAAAAAAATTGTGTAATTGCAAGTTGAGTTATGAGTTTGGTTAGTTACATAACTCTGTTTACACGTACTCAATCATCTCTAACTGACTGGAGATGACTTAAATAGAGCATCAATCCAAGGATAAAGGTAATGAATGAATGCATATCAAAGCAAACAAATATTGGTTGATCCATACCATGTCTGCAAGCCCCTAAATCTCCCCTACTTTGTTGCTTCGTAAACCTGGAAACCCTTGTTTCCAGTCATCCATGAACACTACTTTATCTGAATAGGATCCTCCTTAGATTCTCCTCGAGCCTATTGGTGTATCATAGGTTGAGATCTACCTTATTGTGGAAGCTTAGGTGGAGGGACCCGAGGTCCTTTCAATAGAACAATGTCGCAACAATGCAAATAATTGATTAGCCTTCAAACTATTGATTTTAATAAGATGCTCATTCCTTTGACATTTTGTGTTCTTAATGCTTAATTTATAGTTGTTTAAGACACTAATTGCAGTGAATTTCTCTCATATTTGATCAAGCTAACAAGTTAGTTTCAGTATAACTACTTTTTCTTGTAGACTTGTATGCATATGTTTTGCAAGTTTTAGAAGAAGCAAACGAGAAGGAGAGAGAGGATTCCAGAATTTGGATCTACACAAAATGTAGGACCTCAAGTGAGTTCATCTTTCCCTCTTTCACAAAAGTTAGTTGTTTTGGTTAAATTAGTTATAGAATCTTTGTTTCTTGATGTTATTATAATTTTCTTATCTTTTTATGGTTATCAATTTGTTTCAATCTTTCCCACAACTGTAGGGGAATTTTCCTACAAACACTCTTGTGTTATGGGAAGGGGTGTCATGTGAGACAAAAAAAACTATGGGAGCATCAGAGGCAGGTGTAAGAGTAACAAAGGGAGGAGACAAGGCAGTATGAATACGAGATGGACAGGAAAATAATCTAGTGGTGCATGGGGGATATGATTGCCTAGACGATGTTGCATGGATACCACCAGCGCCAACCTAATGAGGCATGGTCTCATCAAGAAATATCATATAGTCCTACTCGAAAAAATCCATCCATTTTTTGTTCCAAGTTAATATAATATTAAATCAAATCAAAAAATATTGAATAGGATATATTAAACAAGTTAAAATTTAATGCATACTTGCAATCACCTTAGTTTATAGTTTATCAACCAAAATGTTGCACCTCTGCACATCTTCCTTTGAGTCTAATTCAAATAATGAAAGAAAATCTGTATTAGTATTTCTAATATCCTATGGATAGTGGCTCACAGTTTTGGGTCATCAAACAAGTCATCGTCGTCACCCATGTTGGGATTATGGGTGGACTCCTACCAACAAACAATATGTAAAGTTGATTACAACATTAATAAAAATAAATTATAAAAACTTAAAGTGTTGTAAGAAATTGAATAGTTCTATAATTTTACAGGTGTCTCTACAATCTACACGGGTCCCTTCCTGCGATCATCTTGCCAAAGTATTCAAAAGAACAATAATTACATCATAATAAGGAAAAAGAGTTATGTAAACTAGGATAATACATTTAATCAATTTGATATGTAAAGAATAAAACACAAGTACACCAACAATAGCAGGGCCCGCTTTTAAAATTTGATTCAAATCATAATTTATCAACAACTCCTCCCTCAGTGCTATTGTTTTCATTACACATACCACTACCTGATTTCCTTCACATCCCTTAAATATTAAATGGTGTGGCTTTCTAGTTGTCCTAGGTCATGTACTATTTATAAACCTTGCAATATTTTCAAAATTGTTTGGCCTTCCATCAATATATATAGTCACTCTAATATTTTTATTAGAGACTTTTAGTTGTATATAGTTTACAAAAATTGCATTCTTCACATATATTGTGCCAACCTGATCCAAACTCCATAATTGTAACATGGTCTAACCTACTCCATTGATTCATATACTCCTCCATATTTAATGTTTATGTCATTCATGGGAAATAGTCCTATATCATGTATAGACAATGGAGCAATTCGATAAATTATTTCATTGAGACAAAAGTCAATGTCCAATTATGGAAGTTATTTCAGTTCCCACCCTTTGACTAGATGTCAGTATGTGGAGGGAACCTCAAGTTCATATTTTGTCTCATCGTCATAAAAACATGTCCCTCCTTTAGCATGAAAAAATTCCATGTGTCTACAAAATTTCATTCTTATCTTTTCACCCCTTGTTGATCTCACCCTGTTACATCCAGTTGATCTCTCAATTTCCTTATTCCTCCTAAAATATCAATGCTCTCTAAATATATATATGACAAATACCTATTTGACGGTACCTCCAATAAACCTGACATGTAAGCAATGGATTGTAATCCTATCCTTCATAAAATCAAATCCAAATGACCAAATAGGATACCCAATTAATTAATCCTTATGGGATTCTAGTTTCCATGCTTTCTATATATTTTTGTCGACATTGTTTACTTTGATAAAATGATGTGCAGGCCATTGGCACAACAATTACAAGTTTCTTATGGTAAGGTGGCAAATCCAAAATGAAAAAAACATATGTTATAGCAAAGAGTGCTAAGTGGACTATTTGATGTCATGATAAATTGGTCATCTTGACTAATTCCCATGGGATATGGGTCATGTAATAATGGCTTTCTCTTTGTCACATAGCATTATGCAAAACATGTACACAATGTACAAATATTATTACATTCTAATTTTATTTAAGTGTACCTTGTTCATTCTTTAGTTTTATTTAATTTCATGGTTTGTGCCGATAACTTCAACAACTCAATTGGTTTATCCTCCAGTTTACATCCTAGTATTGAATCACCATATCCTTTATATCCTAGAATTGAATCATCATAGCCTCAAATGGGATAGGAATCATAAATCCAACAAGAGTAAGGATCCCTATGACACAAATCCATGAGTCACAAAGTCTCGAGAAGAACAAGGTGATCATTATTCACCAGAAAATGCAACATTAAATTCACTATACTGTGGGATATACATTGTTTGATGTGAGGCATGTCACATCATAGAATGTACATTTAAGAATATATTGTATCTATTGCCACACTACGTGCTACTTATTGATTGTACAAGAACAATATCCAATTATGAGTAAACCACACTTTTTAGGAGCTCATGGCACGAATCCATGAAGTCTCAAATTGGGTATATTTTCACTATAATGAAGATATATAGTTGCACATTCTCTTAAGGCTACAAAGAAATGAGAACTATAAATTGTTAGTGTGATCAATGCACAAGTTTGTAGAGGAAGAAGTGTAAATGTTTCTTGTGATCGATGCACAATTTTGTAGAGGCCGGTGATATAGAGATGTTATAGGTCTAAAATGCGTCACAAAGCAAGGAGAACCACAAATTTTTAATGTGATTAGCTCACAAATTTGAAAAGATCATCAATTCAACTTAGGAAATAGATACAAATTGTGCATTCTCGTGAAGTTTTTTTTTTTAAGTAAAAAATGTGTTACCTGCTATATTAAATTGGCAAAAATACAGAGACAAAAATGCATAGAGCTATAGGCCTACTGTGCCACCAAATATGTTTCCATTTTACCGAAAACCAACACATTTTGGGGCCAATATAGTATGTCTAGGAAAGTAGTCTAAAATATTGTTTCGCCGTCTGTCCTGCCCGAAGGAAACTAGGACAGATGGCAATAGTTCGTCTTAACTCTGAACAACAGCATGATGTAAAACCAAACTAAAAAGAAAATCTCAAATACTCGGTGAACCGTGGCCCTTTTCCTCCTGACACGCGGATTTGGCCTGAATGACAAACGCCTGTGCGCACGTTGGGCATTTTCGCTTTGCTGGAGTGTTGGAGTAAGCGTCAAGGAGCAAGTCCAAGCGTTGTCCCATGAGGGAGGCTCTGTGCTCCTGGTCTGCCATTTGGCCTCGGAGTTCGAACACGAGATCCAAGTGTACTGTGCGGAGGAGTGGAGCCTGCAATTCATTGGTTTCTGCCTCGCCTGAGGTGTCTTTCCCCACTTCATCTCTAGCCTCGACCTCGTCCATGGCTGCAATGTCTGTGTGATGCATCATTACGGTGCAGGCGCTTTTCGAACCCTCACCCTCGTATGTCAAATCCTTGACGTAGCAGGTTGGTATGTCCTCACAGAACCTCCACCTTTTCTTTTCTGTTGCTGGAGGTTCCAGGGTGGTTGCCATATCATCTGGGCATGGTATTTCTTCTACATAGTAAATTGGGAACTCTTCTATCGGCTCTTTCTTCAGACAGTTTTCAGCTTGTGTGTCAGGCTCAGTTACGAGAATTTCTTCTCACTTCATACCTGTGGGTTTCCAATTTTCTATAGTTGGAGGGGTATGAGCTCTCCTCTCCATTGTAGGCTCAGTTACAGTGGCATAGAGTGCCATGCGGGCGACTCTAGCTCTCTGTCGGAGGATAGAATTTGTCATCGTGAGTGCGCGCTCAAAATGTTGCTTTCATTGTCGATGCGCAGTGTGGGTGTGTCGAGCCGAACCGTGGCAAGGCTTGCCTCACTCCCTTGGCAGTGCGGAGGAGGAGTGAATAGAAGGCACCTCCAGGGTCGGCGAAATACAAATGAGAATATACCAGAGCTCACAGTCGGTAGGGAGGTTCAGAACGAGAATGAGCGAGTTATGTCCAGGCTTCCTCACTTTCATATTTTTGTGGGATAGCATCACATGGCTCCTCCTTAACTCTTCCATATTGAATGCTGGCAGCGCTGGCTCTTTCGCTCGAGGGAGAAGTCCCTCATCCGTAAGACTGTTGTAATGGCCTGCTACCATCTTTAATATTGAAGGGATGGGGAGCAGCCTACAACATTTAAGCCCTAGTGTAGTGCTAATCCGAGTGGCAATGTTGCTCTACGTGTCACCCCATCTGGGGCTGAGGAATATATGCTCGCAAGGTCTCTGCACCAGCTTGAGAGATCTGTATCATCAGAAAGATTGGCTTGTCAATGTATGAGTTCTGACCTGGTCTCAACTCCCGTATTCGCCAGGTGATCCGCTACTTTGTTTGCTTCTTGTTTCACATGAGAAGGGATTATGGTGAGATTGGGGTGGACGAGAGCTCCAAAATCTTCCATATGACCTGAGAGTCTCCAGCTAGGGGAGATTCACCGAGGATGTTCGTCGTGCAAGATTTTGGAGATGAGTTGGATGATGATTTTAGAGTCGCCCTCTACTATAACTTGATGGTAATGATTGTGGGTGGCCATTTGAAGACCTCGAATAAGGCTTATGAGCTCCGCAGCATTGTTTGTATTCTCACCCAGGAAGTCGACCACCAGATGAATGATCTCGCCAGTGTGGTTCCTAAGGACTGAGACAAATCCTATCGGTCCTGGGTTTCCCCTAGAGGCACCATCGAAGTTTATCTTGATGAAGCCTGATGGAGGGGGGGTCCAAATCGTGGGGCTATTGGATCATCTGCCTTTTTTCGTCACCGGAGGGCATACGTGAATTTGCATATTCCAGCTTCTAAGGATGTTTTACTCCTCAGGAACGCATTGAAGGTCTTCCTGGTTCCAAGGTTTTTTATGGACCATTTCTCGAGTTAACTTCTCAACCCGCTCCCACATAATAGCAGGAAGGGAGGTTTTCGAGTGGAAGATTTGTTTGTTGTGTTCTTTCCAGATTGCCCATAGGGTGAATCATGGGAGCAGCTGCCAGATGTGTTGTAGAATTGGGTTGTGGAAGGAGATCACATCCCATTTGGCAATCGTATCCCTGATGCTACCTCTGTTTCTGTTGGAGTGTTTCATGGCTTGGGCCCCCCAATCCCAGATCTGTTGACTATAGTGGTAGTTGTTGAAGATATGTTCCATGGTTTCCTCGCTCTGTTGAGAAAGGGTGCACCTGGAGGGGCCTATAAATCCTCTCTTTATAAGATTATCCCACGTGAGGATGCAATTTTGAGCTGTGAGCCAAAGGAAAATGGAGACTTTGGGCCATATAGGATGCTTTACCATATTTTACTCCAGATTATTTCTGGGATTTGGTTTTGGTAGTTTCCCTGCAAGTAACATGCTTCATTAACTGAGAAGATACCTGTCGTAGAGTGTCCCCATCGAAGGATGTTCGGTCCCTCTTTGATTGGTATTTTTCTATGTGCTACACATTCTTGCCAGGGTTGGAGATTAGTATCGTCTGTGAGATGTAATTATGTTCTCTTTGTTTTCCATTGTCTCCAGGGTTGGCTCCTATGGGTTGGGTTCCAGAGATCTTTAAATTTCCTGAAGATGTTTGGATGAAGTCTTTGTTTGAGATGATTGAGACCTTCCAAGTCACTGAGGGGGGGTAGCTACTGCCACGAGTCCTACCAAAAGAGTGCACTTTCTCCATTTCTAACTTCCCAAAAAGCATGCTTCTGAATAAAAGGGTGATTTTTCCAGGCCGTATTCCAGATATTGGATCCCTAGATATGGTCGTTGAATCTAATTAGTTGGTCTGTTTGTGTATTCGGGGCATACTTTTGTTTCCAAATTTGTGCCCAGAGTTTTGTTGGATGTTGCAACCATCTCCACCACATTTTGGCCCCCATGACTTGATTGAGCTTTCCCGGATCACAAAGTCCCAGTCCTCCAAACTTTTTGGGTTTGCAGAGTTTATCCCAACCTACTAGTGCCCATTTTTTATTATCTTGGTGTCTGTGCCACAGAAAATTTCTTTGGAGACTTCTAATTGCTCGAATTACCGAAATAGGCACTGCCAGAGCAGTGAAGAGGTAGGTGGGCAATGCTTGCAGGACTGACTTGAGGAGCACCAGTCTGGCTGCAATATTAAGAGGTATAAATGTCCAATTATTCAACCTGTTGGAGATAGACTAGAGCAGGTTGTCCCATGAAATGGAATGCGTCGGCTTCCCTGTGAGGGGTATGCCTAGGTAAGTGGAAGGAAGGGAACTTTTAGATATGCCTAGAAGTCTTGAAATATGGTTCTGTACCATGGCCAGTGTATTGAAAAAGTAAATCTTGGATTTGTCCAGATTTAAGAGCATGCATGAGGCTTCCGTGAAGTCAGAGAGAATTGAGTTTAGCTTGGTATCTTCTCGTGCAGTGGGGGTGTTCATGAGTAGGGTGTCATCGACAAAATGGTTGTGCGAAGGCGCCGGATGGATGTTATGAAGGGGCAATCCTTTGAGGGATCCTTCTAAAATCGTCGCTTTGATATAGCGACCAAGCCCTTCTGCCATGAGCACAAAGAGGAAGAAAGAGAGAGGGTCCCCCTGTCTAATTCCCCTGGTGGACTGGAAGGGTTGGGAGGGTGTCCCATTGACTAGGATAGAGAAAAAGGCTAAGGAGGTGAGCTTGAGAACCTAATTGACCCAGAGTTTATCAAAACCAAAGGACTCCAGCATGAAACACAAGTATTGCCAGCTAACTCTGTCAAAATATTTTGAGAGATCGAGTTTAATAAGCATACCTGGTGTTTTGCTTGTTTTCAGAGAGTGGATCACTTCATTAGCCAAAATAACGTTATCCATGATTTTCCACCCTTCTACATAGCCAGCGTGCTCTTTGGAGATAATGAAAGGTAGGAGAGGCTTAAGACGAGTAGCAATGACCTTTGTGATTATTTTGTAGATGACATTGGAGAGAGATATTAGTCTGAACTGCCTGGGATGAGTGACTCGCTCCTCCTTGGAGATGAGAGTGAGGAAAGTTGCATTGAGTGCAGAGAGTACTTGGCCATATGTTCTAGATTCTTCGACCACTAGCCAGACCTCTTCCTTGATCATGTCCCAGCAATGATGGAAAAAGTTCGCAGTGAAGCCGTCTGGGCCTGGTGCTTTTCTTAGGGGCATTTCCTTTACTACTAGGTCCACTTCAGCCTGATTGATCGGCCTTAGGAGTGCCATGTTCTGCTTAGGGGTAACCAACGAGGGTATGTGATTAGTTATTTTTTGGATTGCTTCTTCCCTATTCGGGTTGGTCTCCCTAAGAAGATATTTGTAGTATGAGTTGAGTTCCTCCACTATTTGGTCATTATCTCTTATAGGGATGCCTTCAGCGTCCTCCAGTTGAGTAATGTGGTTGATGTATCTTCGGTGTGTCATTTCTCTGTGAAAGAATTTTGTATTTCTCTCACCTTATTTGAGCCATTGAACCCTGAATTTTTTTCGCCAAAGGGTTTCTTCTTGCTCTCTCTGTGCCTCCATTTATGCTTGGAGTCTCTCTTCTTCCCTCACTAGATTGGGAATTCTGCTTCCTGAGATGAAGGTTCTTTGCAAGTCTTCGAGCCTGCGCTCAATTTCCTTCCGCCGTTGGAAAATGTTTCCAAAAGTGGATTTGTTCCAGCTCTTCAGTTGTTGCTTGAAGTTCTTGAGGCGTTGCTGGAATTTATACATGTGAGTGCCATTATCCACTTCATCCTGGATCCACTGGGTATGAGCCAGTTGTTGGAAGTCTGGGTGGGAGAGACAAAACTTTTCAAAGTGGAAGGGTTTGGGTCTGGGAGTAATGCTAGGGTCTAGACAAAAGACAATAGGCCAGTGGTCCGACCCTGATTTTGGAATTATATTTGCTTCCATTGCCAGATCTCCCTCAAGAAGGGCTTCAGCAACCAGGAAGCGGTCTAATCTACAGGCTACATGCTGGTGTCCTGATCTTCGATTGGACCAAGTGAAGATTCCATTTTGGGTTTCCATGTCTACCATATTTAACTGCTCTATTAGGGTTTTGAACTGACCACTATCTTGCTCCAGCCGTTTTGTTCCTCCAGTTTTCTCTTCCAGCATCAGGACCATATTGAAGTCGCCACCCACGATCCAGTTGGGTGTATGCAATATGGTTTTGACATTCCATAATTTTTGTATAAAGCTTTCCTTTTCTTGGGTGTTTTGCGGTCCATAGGCATTTGTGATGGCTCCTTCCTTAGTAAATCATGTTACCATGAAATAAGTCGTGAGCATACCTATCGTGGAGAAGGGTTGTTGCAGAGTGACGGTGTGTGGATTCCAGAGAATGGATAATCCTCCGGAAGCTCCCACTGAATCTTGGTGAAAGAAATCGCAACCTCTCCAGCTTCGTCGGAAGATATTTTCAGCTTCCTTACCTGCACATTTAGTTTCTTGCAGGATTAGGACATCTGGGTTTTCAGTTTTAATACAGTCTCTGAGGATCCTCTGCTTGGATCTACCATTAAGCCCTATGATATCCCAAGTAATTGTCTTCATCATGAGGAAGGCGAAGGGGGGTGGAGGTATCCCTTCGATAATCTATGTATCTGGCCTGATTTTATCATCAGGTTTCCTACTTCTTTGATAAGTTGATGGGTTGTTTTGCGCCCCCTTCTTTTGTTTTCCTTGGTTGCTCTCTTGGGTTCTGTTCCTGGGTCAGCAGTTATTCCCAGTCTAGTTGTAGATCCTGTTGTGGAGTTGGTGAACACTTTGTATCAATCCCAGGTATAAGTAGGGTTTGATACATTAGTGAATCCAAGGCCTACCCACTCGAAATTTTAGGGCATAGGGTTTTGTTCGTTGTATTTGGAAGATTACTATCGCATCCAGGTCAATGGTTGTTTATTCCCTTCTTTGTTATGGTTCATGGGTTTACTTTACCGGCCCTAATTTATATACCCAAGGAGGATGGAAGTGGTTTTTTCTTATACTATTTTCACATTCCAATAGCCATTATTTAGTACAAGATTCATTTATTTCTTGTATGATCCTTGGGAACGAAATCTCCCTATTTACAGTTGAGAACTAGAACTAGGGTTATGTGCTAGTTATATTTTTCACATCAGTTCAATACATTTGATCTACATCTTCTTCCATTATTAGTGGATTTTATCATGGAATTATCTAGCTTGAATAGGAGCTAGAGTTTCAAAGATATATAAATGTGTAGTTGCAAGGTGAAGTTTATCTTGGAATTACATGGGAGGATGGATAGAGCTAGTGACTTCATTTCTTATTTCAAGCTCCAGTGCTTTGAAAGAACACTCAGTTTTATAAATCTATCAAGGTTGGGAATGAGCTCGGGTAGATGGGTATCCAATATATATAGTAACCAAAATGTGCTACCAACCTTTCTCACCCTTCTTTTCAATCAGT
>ML788537.1:195770-217101 GCA_009831015.1 Picea engelmannii | reverse complement strand
CAAAGCAAGCCTGTCAAATAACTATATCCCGAGCATGAGTTAGGGTATATCAAGCAGGGCAGGTCTGGCAAGGAAGATCAAGTCATGGAAGTCAAGGCTCTCTTTATTTCCGAAATAGGAATAGATACTTTGGTTTTCTTAGAAGAAATGGGAATATAAATTTCAAATCTAAAAATTGGTCCTCATTTTCTGATATAGAAAAGGATAGGAACTTCATCTGGGGAAACTAAAGTTCCAAATGAAATAATGAAATTACTCACTATTTTAGGAGGCATCATGGTCAAATAATGGTGTCCCATATTGTTATTATCACATTCGTCCAGACCGCCTTCATCCATGTGGGTGTAGTACTGTAGGTGGGCTCGAGCAAGTAGGGTGCAAGAGAATTTTTAATAATTTGTTTGTTTGCATTGTATAGGTTAGGTCAAGTTGGGCATGGGCCCAGGATTGGAGATAAGTGAAGTATCATATGCACTACACAAGTCAGGTCAAGTGAGGGCATGGGATTTGTTTTGGTTTTTTTTTTATATGGGCTATGTAATATATAAATATATATTTATATATGATAATATATGGTTTAATATAAATAAATAAATATCAAAATCATTGTCAGCTGACGAATTTAAATTTCTTCTTGATTGTCATCCCTTGCACTTTTTGCAAGGGCACCAATATTTATTGTCACCAAGTTGGTCGCTTAACCTAGAAATGATCCTCAAAATTTTCTCCTTTGATATAAGTGGCATTGCTAACTATATTTACAACAATATCCACTGATGTAATATTAGAACAATACAAATATACTCAAAGAATTAAAAAAAATGTTTTCAAATTGTTTACCTAAAGAGAATTTCAAATATGTAGAGAATGCAAACTTATTTTGTATGGGAAAAAATCAATGTTGAAAGTAGATTTTCAAAACA
The DNA here is from genome assembly GCA_009831015.1 of Picea engelmannii. Taxonomy (NCBI): domain Eukaryota; kingdom Viridiplantae; phylum Streptophyta; class Pinopsida; order Pinales; family Pinaceae; genus Picea; species Picea engelmannii. The sequence continues at coordinate 216,178 of ML788537.1, read as the reverse complement.
TTGTAACAGTTGTCAAAACTATAAAAAAATTATTTTAGATGTCGAGAACATCATATAATTGACGCCTTATATCTTCAGGATTAAATATAATTTATGGATGTCAGAATTTTGATGAAAGTTGACTATTTCAACAAATTGTAATGTTCACTTAATTTTTATGGGTATTTTCATCATAATTATGATTACCTAGCAACAACCCGTACAAAAATTTAACAACTATACAAGTTTTATTGACAATATCAATGGATTGTAACATCCAAATAATATTTGGGTGTGGTCGTTGAAATTTGGATGTCCTAGCGGCAATACCTAAAAAATATATATATTCCAATAATTTCAAAAAAAATCCAACAACACAAACCATTTCTACCATCATTGTCAAAAAAAAGTCAGAATCCACGCCCAAGTGTAGTAGTGTATATCACCCAATGCATCTATAGCATCAACAATGAGTGAAGTGGGTGTAGAAACTAGCCAATTGATTGGTAGAGGAGGTTTTGGTTAGCCCACTGCTAGAGGAGGAGATGGTGGTTGGTTGGCCAACTATGTCTCTCCTACAACACCAGGTGGGAGGTTAGGGAACTGGGGAAAATTATTTCCTCTCCTAAACAAACCAGTAATGAAATAATTATCCTCCTTTGTGGGATGGTACCATATATTAAGACCGAACCTAAATTCCTACCAACCTTGATCCCAACAACGAATCAACTGCATCAACAACTATGTGCTCCCATTGAGGGATGTAGCCTCCTCATAAAACTCAAGAAGACCAACATTCCTCAAAAGGACATGATTATGTGATGTAATAGGGAAAGCGTACATATCCATCTCCCTCTCTTCGGCATCCTATTCACATGCAAAGTTGTACAGGTCAACCTGCTATTCATGTTGCTACTATTGTCATCTTCATATTTTTCTCTAATTCACTACAAATTTCATTAGGCACACACCCACACACATACACAAACATATAGTGAATGATCATTTTTATTTATTAAAAATTGAAACTAAATTTGTTTTCAAATAAATCTTGTTAATCATAACGATGTAATTTGTTTACAAATAAATCTTGTTAATCATAACGGTGTAATTTGTTTACAAATAAATCTTGTTAATCATAACGGTGTACCTTGAAAATGTAAATGCCCCATATACAATACATCAAAATAATACACACCAGAAACAATGCTCATTATAAAAACCTACCATGCCAAAAAAAAAAGGCTATGGTTTTATTATTATTATTGGTGCACCACTTATACAAGGGCATCGATGCCTACTAGTGCACTTTCTATGCTTCGACTCACTACAAAATGGTACATTCATACAATTTGAACCGCACCAACAATCTAGGAAATTTATCAATTTGCATTTTTTTAACGATGCTCTTGATATATACAAAGGCACTGATAATGATGCGTCCATAAATTTCCTAGAACACTATTATGTCTAAACAATGCATTTATAATATCGAGAAGCATAGCCTATAGTGCTTCTAAATATTACAAAGAACACTAAAAGGTAGAATTTTATTTATTTTATGTTTTATTGATTCTCTCAAATTCAAACAATGCACATAGTAGTGCTATTGAAAATTTACAAACACTTCGGAAAGTGAGGGAATTTGCTCAATTTAAAAAACTCTTGTGAGTGGGTTTATGATATTTTCAAGCATTGTATACGATGACTCTATTTTCCAATGGTCGCCATGTTTGTAGTACATCATGTACATACACAAGACACTGTATGTTTCTCTTATGTGATCCAAACAACTTGAACGCGCCGCCCAAAAAAAACTAATGGAAAATTTGGGCTAAATTCTAAGTTTTAATCTACTAAAAATGAAAATGAGGAGGTAACAAACAATTTATCCAATATCTTGCTTAATGAGGAGGCATGGTTTCCATGTAGATAAAAAACAAAAAATATGCAACCATTTTGTAAAATTTGAAAATAAAACATATTCATTGACGAAGTGAAGGAATTGGGAAATCCAGCAACATAGTAGCACCAAAAAAAGTGTTTGTATAGTTGGAAGCATTGAGGGAAATGTAAAAATGAATGTAGTCATTTTTTTTATTTAACCCTATTTCAGTGTGCTCGAAGGTAAGACACACTAGTGCATTGAGATGTTTCATTCACACTATTGAATTTTTAAATTGTTTTGGAATAAAAACTTATATTTTATATTTAAATGTCTTAACCTAATTTGTTGTTTTCTATAGAAGCAATGCACCAATGCACCTTAAATTGGTGCACAAAATTAAGTATAGAAGCAATGCACCAATGCACCTTAAATTGGTGCAGACAATTAAGTTGTTTTTTGTTTTTTAAATAAAAACCAATATTATATGGAAAATACGTAAGTAATTTGTTGCATTATTCATTATAACATACCAGTGTATTAAAATGTTTAAAATACATCGAATATAGATTGTTTAAACTAAAATAAACCAAGTTTTTTTCATGGAATATGTATAATGATATCTAGTGTGTCTAATTATGTTATGGGCCAATGCATCATATATTAAATCACACCAATGCATTTGTCCAATTAAATCACACCAATTTAAAAACCTACACTAAAACCTTTGGCCACTCACCTTCACTAGCAACCTACACTAAAACCTTTGGCCACTCACCTTCACTAGCAACCTCCACTATAAACGAATAAGGGAGAAATTTTGGGGGGAGATTCCACAAAAACCTCCACTATAAGGTGTTTTCCTTGTCAATTAGGTCTAGCCCAAGTGATTATGGAATGGAGTGTTATCCTCCCCAGGTTTTACACTAAGTACCATCCTCAAAATGAGGGGAAGTACTTGGGAATTTTCCATGTGCCTAGTTACTTGGAAAAAAAAAAACTCCATTATAAGGTGTTTTCCTTATATTGTGGGAATGAAATAAGCACTAAATAGGTAGTAACCAACCTTCCAAGGTTGAACTCAATCCTCTGGATTTCCAAGCAAGCAAACTACAGTTCTTTTGTTTGTTAGAGTTGTCAAAGAGCTAAGGAGGCTAATCATTTTATTCAAGGGGGGACATCGATTATTTAGGTGCCAAAAACTAATGTCAGCATTGTAGATATCTTGTTGCTTTCTTATTCTCATCAAAGATACTCTAGAGACACTCGCATGTCATCAATCTATAGTTGCATAGACCATTAAGAAAATATATGGGTAGAGGCAATCAAAACTTAGATATCGAGACATGATGCTCTACTCATGAAGTAAATAAGGGAAAAAACACATGGATGAGCATCCAACAAGACTTTTCTAGTCTGTTGATCCCAAGTAGTCTAAAACTAGAAAAAGCATGCAAGGGAACACTCCCTTAGGAAAAAATAAATCATTTTATGACTTATTACACTACTACAGAAGCTAAGCTAAAGTGTTTTTCACTTATTAATTGTTTTTTGGCTACAAGAGGCCCAGAAAGGATTCCAAGGGTAAAACACATCACTTGATTATTTTCTTTGTCAATGTAGTTCTCTCACCAATCTGTTTTCCTTAAGTGTGTTTTTTCACTTGTTGTGAGGTCCAATAAGGCCTCCAAGGATAAAATGTAACACTTGATGATTTTTTTCATCATTGCAACTCCCTCACCAATATTTTTTGCACTTATTATCTATTTTTTTTGTTTCTACATGACCCGACAATGTTTCCAAGGGAAAAATGCATCACTTGATGCTACAATTCATTGTTGGAAATCACTCGCCAATGCATTTTAGACTCTTTCATTTTTTCACTTATTCTGGGGTTCAATAAGCCCTCCAAGGGAATAGTGCATCACTTGATGTTTTTCTTCATTGTTATAGCTCCCTCACCAATGTGTTTTAGTTGCTAGTGAGTTTTTTCACTTGACACAAGGTCCAATGAGGCCTCCAATGGAAAAATGCATCACTTGATGCTTTGCTTTGTCACTACAACTCCTTTACCAATGTGTTTTAGCCTATAGTGCATTTTTCCATTGTTGTGAGGTCAATACAAAACAATGGGTGATAGTTGGGAAAAATCTAAGTGTGATCATATTCCTTGTACTTATTTTTATATAAATCAACTAGTTGTAAAACCTACTTGACTATTAATTCATGGTTGCTACTATTTTTAAAAAAATGATGAGAAATTTAATTGAAAGATAGTATTGCGCAACATAATTCCATCGTGATCTCAAGTGGATTCCAACATGTTCAAACTACATCATGAATCATATTAGAGAGCTCATTTAAGGTGCAACATTGCCATACATTTTCAACATCCTTCATTTTCTTCGACAATAGATAAGAGGCTTAGTAAACAAAAAAATATTTTTCTAAGATGTGGTCTTTGTTTCACAAAATAATGTTGCATCTGAAAAATTCAAGTACCCATGATCAAAACAAATTAGATGCCACCTCTTTTCACATCTTATATTTCTTTAATCTTAACAGGTGGCACTTCTTGTTGGTGGATCTTGTCATTTGGTTAAATGAGTGCATTGTAGTTGAAAGATATTGATTGAATACTTGACTAGTCTAGGCATTGCTTTAATACACCACATAAGCATCAATTCATATGATCCAGTACACATTATGTTAATTATTGGTGAATACACAATGTGCTTTGTATCAGTAAGGTCAATTAATTTCATGCAATAGTTATGCATGTTGAGCAATCACATATAAAACTTTAGCACACAAATACTATGATCAAATCCCATAATTGCATCTTGAGTATTGATACCTATGAACACATTACGTACACACTGCAACTTAAAACCCAGATAGTTACTTAGTGATGACCCATAAACAAACAAGGAGGCCATGCAAAAATTCAAGAAAAAATTCATTCATTCAATCACAAAATCAAACTTGTAAGTACTTCAACAAAGTTTCATCATTAAGAGAAAATCCAATCACCATTCATAAGATGGTCAAGCATCTATATCAAGCAAGTAGAGCAATAAAATAATACCAAATCATAATAATAGTGACAAGCACGTGACAAAATTAATCTGCATTGGGTAGGTAAGACAAAGACTAGTGAATCAAAAGAAGAGAGAAAAAAAAGTGGGGTCCCCCCAATCCATGAGAGTTTGGGAATGTTGAGGGGTCAATTGTGCCTTCCTATTGTAAGTTCATATACTATATCTAGAGATTTCATTGTCTACATGGAAATTACAAGTGTTTTTCACCATTTTATACTTATACATTTGACACCATTTTATACATGTATATTTGACAAGGAGGTAGGATTTTTACAAGTAAAATTCAAGACATTAGACCACAACACATACCAAGTTTTGATGATTTAATAGAAGATTCAATCAAATAGATTGATTTAAATAATTGGAATTGTGGTAGGGGTTTTTCAGGGGGGGAAATGATTTTCGGAAGCCCTAGCCGTAGGTTGCTAAGGTCAGCCTCATTTTACACCTGGCGGATAGAAACCCTCCTCCACTGCAATTGATCTTTTCCTTAGCACGAATTTTCCTGGGTCATTTTCTTGTGGTGCACTATCGTTTTTTGGGTCTCTATGGATAGGGAGGATATTGTGGATTTTTCTTGGGACCTGTCAAATGAGAAATCGATCTGGTCACTACCATTTTTCCACTCCTTCGATTCTAACCTAGTATCTATGTCCACAGTGGAAGACATGGGGGATGTTGGGTCTACTGACTACCCTCTCAACCCTTACACTGTAGCTAGAATATTCCCTAACACCAGGGCTCCATCCATAGCCCCAGATCAGACGACAATCATTTTTTGTTTTATGAAATACCATGAGGCTTCTCCTTTGGTCTCGTTCCTCCTCTCTCCCATGGGGCCACTTTTATAGGTTTTGTCTTTGCATCCGTGGACCGTTGTTTGGAACTCGGAAATGCATTTTTTACCTGAGGTGTCGTTCAAGGGATTTCTTCCTCTTAACCATCCCTTCTCAGAGCTCCCTAGGGTTTCTTGTTTAAAAGAGAAAATCCTAAGTTGGGAAGACCCCCCACGTATATGTTGGGATCCACTTTCAACTACTACGAAGATTGTTCCAGCGCAGGCTTCACCTGGTTTGGACTCGGATAAGTCCTCCTCTTTGAGTCCTAAAAAAAAATTAGTCTCTCCCCATCTATCACTATCCATTCCCCCTGGCAAGGAGGAAAGGTTCCAGGTAACTTCTCACCCTATTGAGATTCAATTATATCAATCTCCCTCATTGCACATTGTTTACCCAGGGGCAAGGAAAAATATTCTCCCAACAAAACGAAGAAAACACCTTTGCATAAAGGCGATTGGTCAAGCTCTAAATCTGGTGTTAGGGGACAATATCATGCTCTCGTAGGTGGTGGAAATGGAAGAAACAATTGTGGTGGGTCGGGAAACTGGGTGTCATCTTAGACTCAAAACCCTCATGGATTGGGTGGTTATCTCTTGTTCTAACTCCTAAAACTAGTTGTCGTTGGTAAATAACCTAACAAAGGGATAGTTTATGCTAAGCTTCAAAAAGGTCGAGGATGCAAATTGGGTCTTAAAATCCCCACGGTGTATTGACTCTTCATCAGTCTTTCTCAAAATATGGACTCCTTTATTTGATGTTAGCCACGAAAAAATAGATGAGATGCCCATTTGGGTTTGGTTTCTTGGCCTTCCTCCCGAACTCTGGACTATTAAGGGTTTCAGGTGCCTAGGAAATGCCATCATAACTTTCATGGATGTTGATATGTCCTTCCTCTCGATGGGTAAGATGTCAGTGGCCCGCATACTCATCTCCCTCAACATCAGAAGGGGAGTATCAGAGGAAATTAAACTTTCTTGGGGAGAAAAACATATATGCAAAATATGGACTATGAAGGAATTCCTTTCAGATGTCATAGATTTCACAAACACGGCCACATTTCCAGTGAGTGCCAGCTTCCAATGCATAGTAAGGGGAAAGATAATGTTCCACGTCCACAGAAAAATAGGGGGAATCCCAGATAGAGGAGTCTTCTACAACTCCCTCTCAGAAAAAGGGAAGAGGATTATCATACTTAGAGGAAGCCTCAATACAGAAGTTTATGGAAGGTAATCACAAGTCAAATGTGGTATCCTCTTCTTTTTTAGATTCAGTTTTGAGTTCCGACTGTGGTCTCTCATAACAAGTCGTGACATCAGCAATGGCTATTTGGCAGGGCATCATCTCTCATCTCGGTTTGTCGACACACTCCCTTCCCCCCTTAAATTATTTGTTTCAGTATTTATCTTTTTTGGGAAAGAATGGGATTGGGATCTTAAATAATATATCTCTTTCCATGGAACACTCACATACAATTTCCTTCATTCTCCCTGGCCCCCCTATGAACATTACTTGCTCCCTAGCCATTGGCCTGTGCCCTTCCTCCCTCCCTCTTTGCAATCCAAAACTAGAATATTCAAAGGATTCATAGGAAGATGTGGTGGCCTATCAATTGAAAATTATATCCATCCTAGTCCTTGGTGATGTGAGCCAAAAGTTGGAGGGCTTGGGGTTAAATCCACTTCCCCCCTCAAGTGGAAAGGGTCTGGGATGAAGATCCTTTCTATATAAAGCACAGTCCAGGGATACTATGGATATGACAGCAGGAAGATAATTATCCATTGTTGGGGCCCTTAGATTAGTGAAAACCATAGATGGGGTTTCAAAATGAAATCGCTCTCCTTCAAATGCAAAGGTGTGGTGAGCCCCTCCAAGAAAATCGCTCTCCACATGCTGGTGGAGTCAACCCAATCAAAACTTATCCTCCTTGAGGAGACTTTGGGGGAAGAATCCTTGGTCATCGCCCTTTTGGAGGTTGTTCTCAAACAATGGAAGTTCATTGGAGTAGACTCAAAAGGTCGATCGGGGGGACTGGCTATGGGATGGAACACCAGAACTATCAAACTTTTAAACTCTTGAGGTTTTGACTCGGGCATTAGAATAAATATTATCCAAGAGTATCTAGGTAGATGCTTCATGGTATTAAATATATATGGGCCTACTCAGGACCTCATCCCCTTCTGGGAAAACCTCCTAAATAAGTCCTTTCTGAAAAATTAGGATCTCATACTAGGAGGTGATCTGAACTACTCACTAGGAATGGCATAATATCGGGGACAAAGAGATCATCCAGATGCCCTCTCGGAGTTCTTCAACCATATAATGGGAGAGAAAGTATTGATAGACATATCACCCACAAGTATTTGTCCATCCTGGTGAAATAAGAGGATAGGGGAGGACTACATAGTCAAATGATTAGATCGTTTTCTTATCTCAAAACAAAATTTGGAGACTCCTCTTGTTTTTAGACAATGGATTGGATCTAGAGGGTAGTTGAACCATCATCTGATATTTATGGAGGTTGTGAGAAGATGAAAGAAACCATATATCCATTTCAAATTTAACTCAAATTGGATAAAGGAAGAGGAATTTATTTCCCTAGTTAAGGAGCATTGGACCCCCATTCACCAGAATGATCGTCTTGTTGTTCGGTTTTAAAAAAATCTCAAAAAACTAAAAAAGGCCATAGTTTAAAGGGCTCATGATAAGATACAGAAGGATGAACATGAACTAATAAATGCAGAAGCAACCCTACAATCCATATATGATTCGAAGGGAGGAGGTTATGCCTCCCCTAAATTGAAAGAGGCTTTGTTGGCACTAGATAAAAAAAGAAGATGGCTCTGGGAAGCAAAAGAAAAAATGTGGAGATTAAAAAGCAGAGCATTGTGGTTACAGAGTGGGGATGAGAATACAAAATTTTGTTAGGCCTATGCAAAAGGGAGGAAAATGGTGAATATTATTTGGAGCCTCAATGACCCTACCGGTAGGCCCATCACATCCTTCAAAGCTATGGCTAAGTTGGGGACCAGGAATTTCCATAATTTATTCAAGACATATGGAAGAGTTTCAATTGACTCCATAGTGCGATTAGCCCTTTTTTTCCCCAGGTTTTTGGATGAGGAGGATAATAGGGCTCTCATGGAAGAGTTCATTGAATATGAACTTAAAGAAGTCCTCTATAGCTTCCAAAAAGACAAGATCCTTGGCCCAGATGGTTGGACCATAGACTTATTTGTAGGGATATATGATATTATTGGAAAGGACATCCTCAAAGTGGTGGAGGAATCATGTATAAATGGTCATATTCATGCACCATTAAATTCCAGTTTTATATCCCTAATTCCTAAAAAGGATGACCCGCAAACTCTCGAGGACTTCAAACCTATATCATTGTACAACAACATCTACAAAGTGGTATCAAAAGTTATCAGCAAAAGAATTAAGGCTATTCTTTCGAAGTCTATGTCCTAGGAGAAATTTGGCTTTCTGGAAGGAAGACAGATCCATGAAGCAATAGGATTGGTTGAAGAGGCCTTACATAGTATAAAAACTCAGAAATCAAAAGGGGCAGTGATCAATATCGACTTATCAAAATCCTATGACAAATTCAGTTGACTCTATTTAAGGATGCTTCTAACACATCTGGGGTTTGAGCTTCCATTCATCAATTGGATCATGATTTGTATATCGACTATTTAACTTGTAGTACTCATTGATGGGGCAGCCTTTTCTTTCTTTCCAGCTAAAAGAGAGTTAATACAAGGATGTCCTCTATCCCCTCTTCTTTTCCTATTGGTGGCAGAGGGCCTCAGTAGGGCCATTGGAAAAGCAAAACATAGAGGGGAATTTCAAGGAATATCCATATCCTCCACTTTAAGGACAACTCACCTCCTCTTTATGGATGATGTCCTCATTTTCTACAATAGTAGGAGGGGAGATGCGAAGAAATTGAGCACAATTTTAGACCTAAACGAAAGAGAAATTGGGATGCAAATCAATGCACAAAAATCCACTCTCTCATCCCATCTCATGGATGAAGAGGAGACTAATTGTTATAAGGATCTCTTCCCCTTTGAACAATAGCCTTTTGATGAAGGTCTAAAGTACTTGGGTTTTCATATAAAACCAAATAATTACAAGAAGGAATAATGGGGTTGGCTAATTGAAAAGTTTGAAAAGAAACTAAAGGCTTTGAGTTTTAGATGGTTTTCTAGAGCGGGAAGACTGATCTTGGTTAAATCAGTCCTGGAAGCAATCCCGGTGTATTGTATGTCACTAGCTTGGATTCCCAAAGGTATATTGGAAAAAGTAAGAAGTACTTGTTTTAGATCTTTATGGGATGGCACAAAGGATCACTTTGTTCTCGAAGGAACTTGCAGCAAAAGCTAGTTGGAGATTGATCACCACATATAGTCTTTGGAGAAAAGCATTCACACAAAAATATATTAGCCCCGATTTGGTAGAAGAATCGATTAGAATACCTACAAAGGAGATCTCAAATTTATCAATCATCTGGAAATCCATTGTAAAATATTTCCAGATGGTAGCGGAGGGCCTGGATTGGTGTGTTGGTAAGGGAACTAGAGTCATATTAGGCACCGACCCCCGGTCAGGAAGTGGTAGAAACCATATTTTTCCCCAAGAATTGATTGAACAATTGCATGAGTAGGGGTATTTTCACCTAGATAAGATCGCAGACATGATTAGAACCACAATTTGGGGTTAATCCTAGAAGGATGTTGAATAGATTGGATTGGGGGTGGATTTTTCAGGAATCTGGTCTAATTATATAAGGGCTCTTAAACTAGGGCACATCAAAATCACAGAGAGGGAGGAAGAATTAGTATGGAAACACAACCCCCATGGTGTCTACACTCCAAAAGAAGGATATACTCAAATCTAGATCAACATCCTTCAACAGGATCCCTCTTGGTGGTGGAAGGGTGTGTGGAAATTAAAATGCCCATTAAAAGTTTGTATCTTCATGTGGTGCCTAACCAAAAACAAAATACCAACTAGGGATAGGATGAAGCTTATAAATATGGAAGGCTCGAACTGGTGTATTTTATGTAAGCCTGATGAGGCAACTATCCCACATTTATTTTTACAATCCCCTTTTGTCAAACAAATATGTTCTGAAAGTTCAAAAGCACTAGGCCAAGTTTGTGTTTGGCAAGGTTAAAATATTGAAGAGGCATGGAGAAATTGGGTCTCAAATTCATCAAACAACAACATAAAATCCCTCCCTTTGCTTATAAATTGGGGAGCATGGTTGGTGTTGGCATGTTTACAGGCAGAGTGTGCTTATGATTGATGGAAAGATCAAAGTGTGCATTGATGGAAACACAGGAATAGTGTAAGCTCAGGTGAAGAAGAAAACAGTATGTAGAGATCAAATCTCAGGAGAGATAACGTTCTGAGATGCACAGACGAGATCCCATACATCAAGTCTCACAGAAGGATCAAAGGTCTTGGACTTTGACACTTAGAGATTTGAGAAATCCAAAGCTCGGGAGGAGGAGTGACAGTGGTTGTTGGATCACCAATCCTAATTACCCTATGCCTGTTAGATCAAAGTCCAGTGACCAAAGGAAGTGCAGAGGAGAAGTACAGACCTGATCTGTTGGATCTGAGCATCGAGGACCAACAGTCGTCGGATCCAGTATAATTGCGACGAGGATAATGGTTGAGATCCATCCTCCAACTCCACGAAATGAAAAATCACGATGAGATCTAAACCATTGGATCCATAGGACACATGGCGAAAGATCATCATTTCGTTAACTTGCAAATTGGAAAATTCAAAGGTGAGTTGTCCTCCAAATTCATGAAACGCAAAGTCTCGATAAGATCCAGAACCTTGGATCATAGAGGGTGGTGGGCCGTTGATATGGAGAAAGTATCGAAAAATCGGGAGTCAGGAGTCGGAAGAGTCATGGTTGGCTCACGTTCAAACACCCGAAATGCGAAGTCGCTATTTGATCATAGTCGTCGGATCAATTTCCAGTGGAAGGACGGGATAAGCTAGCAAAGTTGCATCACAAAAAGATCGAGTCATCGATCCAAGATCCTGATCAAACAAACAACATTCACTTCGTATATAGAGATGCGAGGAGTTTACACTCAGGAAAGTTTGAAATTTGAAATCCCCGAAATGCAAAGTTCCATCAACCGTCGGATCTGGAGATCATACAATGACCATTAGATCGTGGCAGACTGCGTCAGTAGACCACGTCAACAAGGATAGGTGGCAGACTACCTTAGCAAGGACATGTGGTGCAATCAGACAACGACAAGTGTCAAGTTGATTCGACATTTCAGGTACGTGGAAATCACAAATTTGAGTGACACGTGGCAGTTGCTCGACTCATGAAACATCATCGACTAACGCAAGAGTTACGTCTCTACAGGAGTTTTCCTTCAGGATTTTTACCACCAGTACTCACCCAAAGACCCGAAGTCTCGGAGCAGAGGATAGTCGTTGGATTAAAGAGGACACGCGTCAGTGGATTGTCAACTCTGGGAAAAAGCAAAGGAAGGATGAACGCGAGATTGAGAATTGAAATATCTGAAGTCTGAAAACACGAAGGAGATATCGACCATTGATCCGAGAGGGACACACGTCGTTGTATCATGGACTCCAGGTGAAATGCTCTGGGAGAAAACGAGAACTTGAGAATTGAAACTCTTGGAGCCTGGATCGCGAAATCGATCTCGTCCGTTGGTTTGGAGGGACACATGCCATCTGATCAATGAGACTAAGGATCGTGCATGAATAAAGGAAAGGAGGAAGAACCATCAATTGAAGAGGACATATGTCATCATAACTTCCATTCCGAAAGATATCCAGTCAGCAGCAACAAGGATTGAGAGTTGAAACTCCCAGAGCTCGGATCATGAAGGAAACCTCAGTCGTTGATGGAGGAAGGAAAGAGCCGGTCCATGGACTCGAGAGGAAAGATCTGAACCGTTCATTCAAGAGCATCGTCAAGATCGTGAAATCGATGGTCATTCTCCATTGCAGGGCCAGAACATGCTTGGGCCTTAATTTTTCATGAGCGAGCCGCAATTGAAACCATGGTTTTGGAGAAAGGACGCGTGGAGGCTCATGGTGAATTGCGGGGAGAAAAGAAGTTTGGTCTAAACCACCTTTGGACGCACCTACAATTGTTTGGTCACATGAAGCTCATAGCCCAAGTTCATATCGTGAAATGGAGCCAGCGATCACTAGACAGAAATCGGGAAGTTCCTTTTGAATAAGCGCTTGGTCACCGCTAGTGGTCACGCGAAGGAAGGTGTTAGAAGCCAAAGAAGCCATAGTTGATTGGTTGTAACTCATAGAGAATATGAAGAGTATCGACTACTAGAGAAGCTCAGCATAACGAGCACTGATGATGAACTCACAGGCAACAAAACCACCAGAGAAGATGAAGCGTTTCCATGATGATCAGGAGATGACTCGATGTGACAAATGCATGCAGAACAAAGAAGTGAAGTGATGTTTCTATCAATATATGCATAATTAAGGAAGAGTTGTAGTGAACAACCTGTAGGGTAGAACAATGACGCAATGAAGAGCATGCATAGGTACTGCGCATGTGGGATGCAAAAAGTGCACAAAGAGTATAAAAACTTAGAACGGAGAATAGATGATGGTTGTTGTTGAGAGTGATTCATGCGAGTAGAGAGACACTAATGCAGGAGAGCAGAGCAGCATAGCAGAACAATGATGAGATCGGTAAGCCGTAGATAAATGCTATATCACTTTGATAAAGTTATAACAACCAAAGATTTATATTTCAGGGTGGTTGGGAGGTGCTAGGGAGGACTGGTGTACTCGAAGTTTCAAGTGGGTTCTTGAACACAAGGAGTTGTAGCTTCCATCTGGTTGCAGCTAGAAAAACTAGGGTGGTGCAAGGGAGAACTAGTGTTCTTTGTTATACAGGTTCGTTCCTGTGTGACTGGAAGTTGGTGCTTCCATCCAGTTGGTGCTGGAACACTCAGGGAGTTGGTGCTTCCTTCTAATGGTTGCTAGAGAAACCAGAGAGTTGGTGCTCTTAGAAAGTTTTTGCTTGTAAAATAGAGGTTGTAGCCTCAAGAGGATTTGGAGCTCGTAAGAATGATAATGTAAAGAAAATAAAGATTACTTATCATATCAAGAAGAAGAGGTTTTTCCCTTTATAGGTTTCCTCAGAAAATATCTATCTTTGTGTATTTCATGTGTGTGATTGATGTTTAATATTCTATTGCTTACTTCCCTACATCATTGTGATCGGCATTGAGTGTTCTGTGAAGAGTTTAAAATGAGCATAATTGTTTAAGCACGGTAACAAATGATTCACCCCCCCTCTCAGTTGCTCAACAGTTGGATAGAAACGCCTCTATATTCAATGATTGATTGACCATCCTAGAACTCATAGTCACCTAGAGCCTAAGCATTCTCTCACATTTGCCTTAAGGGAAATACCATAACCCGGTCTGACTGGTAGTAGAAGAATTGTTAGATCATTCGATACCATGGGCCTATTTTGATGGGGCCTCCCAAAATTACGGACAAGTTTGTGGAGGAGGGGTTGTCCTCCATATGTTTGACTCTCACTCCTTCAACCCTAAAATGGCCTTGGGTCCAGGGAAAAATAAATATGCATAACTAATGGCACTCAATATCTTATTAAACTTTGTGGGGGAAAAGGGAATAAGATCCCTCCAACTTTTGGGGGATTCTATGGTGGTTATAAATTGGGTTAAAAAAACACAGAGATGTCACAATATCAAAATGCTTCCTATCCTTAAATAAGTATTTATTATTCTGGACTCTTTTGAAAATTAATTTGTGGGGTATGTTTACAGGGAAAGAAACATGGCAGTTGATTCGCTCTCTAAAGTAGGTATTCAGTTAGATTTCAGGCAATGGAAAATAGAAGAAGTAAAGGAAGGAACTAATTTTGAATTTTACCAAGAATTGATGGGACAGGTTGGTCGAGGTCATGATTTTCAACCTTGAAGCTCCTTCTTAGGATCATCTGGTTCTTGAATGATATTTTTTGTTGATATCAGTTTATGAAGGGCCACTGTATATCCATTGACTTCATATTTCAGCCTCCTCCTTAGATGGGAGGTGTATATACAGATTCAATTTATGTTTTTCACTGATGGGGTTCCTCTTCTACAATTTTGTTGGTCACACAATGTTGATTCTCAAACAGTTTTGTTTATGTAATGTTGATAACTTGAGTCCCAGTTTCTTATTTGTTACACACCCAACCCCCTGAGTATCCTTTTAAGGAATGGGGCATTAAATTTTTTTCTTTCCTCGACTATCTCATAACATTTTCTCAATCATGTTATCATCTTCTACTCATTGAGAGATTTCCAATGACTGTAACCATGCTCAGTTTTTAGCTCAAGATCAAAATTTATAGCCTCTAAGAGTTTTTGGGCCCTTATTGGTCAATGGTCGATGATTTACCACGTGGTTGCTTATTACTTGTGCCATCTGACGTGGTAGTGAAATGTTAGATTCACGGGACCAATCCTTTGGTCCACCTTTCTTTGTCGTCGGGACTTCTTATCCCACGGTTCACTCCCACTAGCAAAAATCTGATGACGATACACCAAGGAGTACCTCCCCCAAATCCTACAACTCTCATCTCTTGATATTTATGGTTCATAGCACATTGACTATGTCATTTGACGTGTAGGTTAATGTCGAGCTCCCAAGGTTTACATGATTTGCAGATGTAACCCACAAGATCTACAATGGAGGTTTCACCTCGTCCCTCCATTGATCAACGGTTTTTGTTAGCTCTGACTCCCATCGTCATCGATGATTGCTTCATTGTCATCGACACTTCTTGTTCGAATGTGACATTTCCAATCTCCCCCATTTTCGACGATGAAGCATTTGGATCCAATGGTCCATATCCCCTCGTCAAATATCTGATGAGATCAATGGTTTCCATTGTCTTTCCTCTCCAAACTCTCGTCAACCAACCAACAGTTGACACATGTCATCCTAGGGAAACTCTAGTTGTCTTGTTGGTATGCAACATCATTCATGATGGCATCATCCTCACTCTTCCTTTCAAAAATTATCATGGAAAACAACAGTGGAGATCTCCTCGACCATTGGAAAATCAACAAATCTTGTTGTGTCGTCGATGTCAGTGTCATCGGCATTCGGACCTTCTCCCGATTCACCCACTTAATTCCTTCGATGAAGATATGTCAGAGATATACGACCCAAATTTCCCAAGGGAGAACCCTGACAAATACAACAGACATAATTGAAACGAAGAACCAACGGACCTCTTCGCTCAATGGGACCCACCCTCATTCCATCAACCAATCCCTAGGTGATGCTTGCAACCACCTTGGACACATGGACTACCGATTTGGCAGGCCATGTCATTGGGTCATCTCTATATCCTCTCATGGCTTAGGTAGGACCTATGATAGATCAACATCTATCGTCGTGTCTCACCCACTCATCAATCAACAGTCTGGAATATCTCTTCAAAGTCCTACTCTGAGCTCTTCGGAGTTGTACTCTAAACCCTTCAGAGTCAACTCTAAAAATGTCAACTCCTGAAAGGTTCACCACTTGACACATGGCACAATATCTATTGTACATGTGGAATCATCTCCTCCTGACACGTGTCATTGTTCTTCACGTGGATTCTCTCTTGTAGGTGCCAAGTAATCATGACACATGGTACAATCCTTGCTTAATACATGGCACGATATTTTCTTGACATGTGGCACCATCCAGGTCACGTTCTTAAGCCTTTGTTAGGAGATCAATAATATAGATCTCCTTTCAAAGTTCCTTCAACCATGGAAGATCAACAATCCATATCTACTTTTGGAGTTCCTTTTTTCACAAAAGATAAACAATCTAGATCTGCCTTCAGAGTGCATCTCCTCTGAGATGGAAATTTACTCCGAACAGTACCTTGCGAAGAAAATCTAAGATTATTTTATCTCTTCGGATTGATAGTTGAGATTAAATATCACCCTTGCTCTGATTAACAGTCCAGATCTCTCGTGGAGTCTCCCTACCGGATCCCATCTCCACGACTTACTTTGAATGGCACCCTACAATGAACGGTGTGGATCTATTATCTCTCTGTATCAACGGTCAATATTTAATTATGCACCTACACCGATAAAGGGTCCATATCTAATCACCATGCCAAATCGACGTCCACGATTCATCTGAGACCAAGCAAGGGTTTTCTCAGGCTTAACAGTTCGGTCCAAGACTTAGCCAAATTTTCATGAGGGTTTTCTCTAGTCCTTTTCAATACTTCTGAGTTTTTTAGAACTCTCGTTTGGTCCAAGGCATTCCATTTCCTACCCTGGGTGCCTTTGTTTCATCTTATCCCATGAGGGGTCCTTTGTTGCAAGGATCCAAATAACAATTTAGTTCCAAAACCATCAAACAGAGATTTCCAAAATTCTAAGGTGAATTTTGTATCTCTATCAGATATGATTTCCTTAGGCATCCCATGTAGCCTAAATATTTCTTTCATGAAAATATTGGCAATATCCATTTCTTTGCAACTGGATTTTACCGAGATAAAGTGAGTATCCTTGCTCAACTTGTCCACAACTACCATAATGGAATCATTTTGTTTGGTTGATTTAGGTAATCCTGTGATAAAATCCATGGAGATGGTTTCCCATTTCCATTCTGTAATAGGTAGGGGATGCAACAGCCCTACTGGATGCTTTTCTTCCACCTTAACCTGTTGGCATTCCAAACATTTAACTAGATAATCAGTTATGTCCTTTTTTCATTCCTGGACAATAAAACAGTTTCTTAGTGGTTGTGATCATTTTTTGATATCCAGGATGACCAGTATATGGTATTTTATGTAGTTCATCCATGATGAACCTCTTCAATTCATCACAATTTGGAATATTCATTTGACCTTTTTAGGTTAACAAGCCATCATTCAACAGTTGACATCCATGGCCCTGTGGGTTGTTGTTCTAGATATATCCTTATAGTTTTAAAAAATTGATATGTTTCTTTTGCACTTTTGACCCTTTCCTTGATGTATGATTCACGGATTCTTGTAACCACCAAGTGAATCACTTTCATGCTTCTACCGAGGGCATAAACCACTCTATTTTATTTTCCCTTGATGTGTTTGATTTCAAAATCAAATTCACTAAGGATATCCACCCATCTAGTTTGTGTGGCATTTAGTTTGGGCAGGTCAAACAAATACCTTGGTCCACTATGGTCTGTCATGAGCACAAATTTTTTGCCTAGTAGGTAATGTCTCCACATTTTTAGGGAATGCACTATGGCAGCTAATTCTAAGTCATGGGTCACATAATGCATTTCATGTTTATTCAATTTCCTGGATTCATAACAGATTGCATGCCCTTCTTGCATGAGGACTCCTCTAAGTCATTCTTTGCATGCATCTGTGCACACAGGGAAATCCTTGTCTGGGTATGCAATCTTCAGCACAGGTGAATTGGTAAATAAATGTTTCATCTACTGAAAAATCTCTTCACACTTGGTTGTCCAAACAAATTTGATTCCCTTTTTCTGAAGGGAGGTGATTGGATAACCAATCTTAGAAAACCCCTTTATGAACCTTTTATAGTACCTTGTTAGTCCCATAAGGGATATGATATGAGTTACATATTTTGGTGTAGGCCAATCCATAATGTCTTTGATCTTGTCAGGATCAACTGCCACTCCTTCCTCGGTGATGACATGGCCTAAGTAGTGGACTTGTTTTTGGAAAAAAACACACTTACTAAACTTTTCATAGAGCTCGTGTTCTCTCAACACTTGAAGCACTAAATTGAGGTGTTCTTCATTCTCTTCCCTTCTCTTAGAATAGATTAGGATATCATCAATGAAAACTAACACAAATCTGTCCAAAAACTTGTTGAGCACAATATTCATCAAGCACTTAAAGGTGGTTGGTACATTGGTAAGCCCAAATGGAACCACCACAAATTCATAGTGCCCATACCTTGTCCTAAAGGTTATTTTGTGGATGTCTTCATCCTTAATCCAGACCTGATGGTATCCAGACCTCAAGTCAATCTTGGAGAAAATTGCAGTGCCCCTTAACTAGTCAAATAAGTCATCAATTATTGTTAAGCCCTAATATTGGCTCATTACCCCTTAATTGGGGCATATTAGATTAGTAATGTTATTTTATTTATGTCGGATTTATTCCATTAGTTGTAATTATACTTCCTAGTCTCCTATATATACCAAGGAGACATTTTCATTTGGAATCATCTTGTACTTGAACATTTATGTGGGGTAAAAGGAGGTTGCCCCCTCAAAGAGGCTTATTATCTGAAATTATCTCTTTTTCAAGGTATTGAGTACTTATTCTAAGGTTTTTATATGCTATATTGATATTTGGTTCTTAACATATGGTATCAGAGCTCAAGGTCTTGGGGTTTCGCTGCTACATCTGAGACACTGTGGAATTTTCGCTATAACTTTTTTTCTACAATGATTCAGAAGGAACAGCTTGGAGGATATTTATTATATGTATCAAGGTACGTTGGGTTAAAATTTCAGCTCTTGAGGCCTTATACTTTCGGAGATACATCCTTTTTACGATAGGGTTATGGAATCATCTTGAATTGAGTCATTGCGGAATTTTCGCTATAATTTATTTTATGTAACGTTTCAGACCCTGAACTGTGGAGGATATTCTTAAAAACTAGTAATTTATATGTGGTAGAAATTTCATCTTCTATGTCATATTAAATTTGTATATACACCTTGTGGAAGATAGGGTATCTGACTAGTCCTATTGACTGGTCTCAAGCAGGTGTTCCAGGTAAAACAATCATAAATTCCTCCTATAGTATCCAAATTGAGTGAGATTAGTTTCATTGGATAGTGGACATACCGTAGTAGTTCTGGTACGAGTTTCAGAAATTTATATCAATTAATTTGTGCGGGGCACGCTATACAAGTGGGATCTTATGGAAAGGACAAAAATCAGCAAGTTGTGGGGAAGTTACCATAAATTCCACTTGGCACATCCAATTTTTATCAAACCTAGGGCATTGAAGAGAGGAAATATCAGAGACCTACAAAAAATAAAATCTCATACTCATAAGGGCCGAAATTTTGGAGATACAATAAAAGGAAGATTGTCTAGCAGAACCACCTCAAAATCAAGGTTTAAAGTGATACTTGGCCAACATGCCACCAAAACAGGGAACTTCTACACCAAATAAGCCTCTAAACAATCCTACTTGGACTCTTGATGAAGATGAATAAATGCATAGGGACATAAAAGAACTACAAAAGAACATGGATTCAATGGAAGCTAAGTTGGATACTAAGATGGATGGTTTAAAAGGGGAGATCATGGAAGAATTGAAAATTTTCCTAATAGAGAGGACACCTGAAAGTGAAAATGTATTCCATGAAATTCATGATGAGGACACAAGGAAGGTGAATCGAGAATGGAGAAACTCCAACTTTGGGTTGAAGACCAACCACGTTCCTAAGATCGATATGAGGAAGTTTGATGGAAAGGACCCAATCACATGGATACTTCAGATGGAGCAATTCTTTGATCTACATAATGTGCCACA
>ML788537.1:167254-193118 GCA_009831015.1 Picea engelmannii | reverse complement strand
GATCGCTTATATTTATGTAAGAACTCCCAACTCAAACAAAAGGTACTATTGGAATTGCACACCTCTCCAGTAGGAGGGCACTTGGGATTTTTGAAAACCTACCATAGAGTCAAGAAGGATTTTTTTGGGATGGCCTTAAAACTGATGTTCAAATTTTTGTGGCAGCATGTTTGGTTTGCCAACAAAATAAGGTTGAAACAATTAAGACCCCAGGTCTTTTACAACCATTAGCCATCCCAAGTCAGCGCTGGGACGAGGTTTCCATGGATTTCATCACAGGGTTACTGAAGTCTGAAGGAAAGAGTGTCATCATGGTGATTGTTGATAGAATGATCAAGTACACACACTTTTGTGCACTCTCTCATCCCTTCAAAGCTAGTACAGTTGCCACCGCATTCATGGAGACATTTCAAAAGGTACATGGTAGCCCAAAGATTATTGTAAGTGACAGAGATCCCATCTTCACTGGACATTTTTGGACAGAATTATTTTCTTGTTTGGGTACTCAATTGGCGCATAGCTCATCCTATAATCCTCAATCTGATGGACAAACCGAGGTAGTGAACAAATTTTTGTAAGGCTGCCTTCGTTGCTTTGTCTCTGATAAACAAACACAATGGTTCAAATGGTTACCCTTGGCAGAATGGTGGTATAACACTTCCTTTAATACTGCAACAAAAATGACACCCTTTATGGCACTCTATGGATACCACCCTCCTTCCATCACTTCTTCTCTAAAAGAAAAATCTAAGGTTCAAGCAGTGGAAGATCACATCGAGCATCAACAACAAGTTCTCCAAATCTTAAAGAACAACCTGACCATGGCACAGAATCGCATGAAACAACAAGAAGATCAACATCGTAGTGAAAGAAGTTTTGAAGTAGGGGATTGGGTGTTTTTAAGACTACAACCATACAAACAGATGTCCCTCAAGCAAGACAAGAAGGATAATAAATTATCACCAAAGTACTATGGCCCTTATAAGGTGTTGCAAAAGATTGGTATTGTGGCATACAAATTGGAGTTGCATGCATCTTCACGAGTACACTCAGCTTTCCATGTTTCATGCTTAAAGAAGATTATAGGTGACAAGATCCCAGTTCAAACTATATTGCCAGAACTTGACGAGGAAGGAAAAAACATATTGGAGGCTGAAGCCATCACTAACACAAGAATTCACCAGCTAAGGAATAGATCCATTTCAGAGTATCTCATTAAATGGAGGAAACTATCGTCTGAAGATTCCACTTGGGAAGATGAGTCTTTTATACAGAAGCATCCAGAGTTACTCAAGTGTTGCGGACAATAGTTGTCTCAAGGGGAGGGGCATGTTAAGCCCTAATATTGGCTCATTACCCCTTAATTGGGGCATATTAGATTAGTAATGTTATTTTATTTATGTCGGCTTTGTTCCATTAGTTGTAATTATACCTCCTAGTCTCCTATATATACCAAGGAGACATTTTCATTTGGAATCATCTTGTGCTTGAACATTTATGTGGGGTAAAAGGAGGTTTCCCCCTCGAAGAGGCTTATTATCTGAAATTCTCTCTTTTTCAAGGTGTTGAGTACTTATTCTGAGGTTTTTCTATGCTATATTGATATTTGGTTCTTAACAATTATTGGCCAGGGATATTTATTCTTAATTGTCATTTTGTTGAGTTGTTTTTAATCTATGAAGAATCTGAGTGTGCCATCCTTCTTATCTGCAAACAAGGCTAGTTCTCCTTAAGGAGACACACTAGGCCGAATATAACCTTTTTCTAACATATCCTTCAATTGTAACTTGATCTCAACTTGATCTGGGGTACTCATCCTATAAGGTGCTCTATTGGCACCACTCCAGGTACTTTGTTCTATTGAGAAATCCATGTCTCTTCTTGGAGGTAGACCAGGTACCTTTTCAGGAAACACGTCTCTATATTCTCTCAATATAGGATGGTCCTCTAGGCTTGGTTTATGGTCCTCAACAGAGTTCAATACTTGTATTGCATATAAATGGCATACTTTTATACAATACTTATTCACTTTAAGGGATGATATCTGTCTCACTGATACATGCTTTTGAATTCCTTGTAGGGTCCTTCTCTTCCCTTCCTTGTCTTCACACTCTAATGTTTTATTATAACAGTCCAACTTGGCTTTATGGGAAGCCAACCAGATCATGTAAATCAACATGTCATAAGATCCTAGAGGGAGTATGTTTTGGGCTTCTTGGGTAGACATCCCATTCATAATGAATTAGCATGTTGGTATGACCTATGTTACCTTCTTCTTTGTTCCAGTGGCCAACTATACCATCCATGGTTTATCATGTTTCACTTGTTGTAATTTACATTTCTCAACGGTTTGAGGGGAAACATAACTTAAATTTGAACGAGGGTCAATCAGAAAAGAAACAAGATGGTTGGTAATCATACCTTCCATTTACATCACTGAGGCTTTGTGGTCTGCTTGTCTATTATCCAAGGTTGCATGAGTCTGTGGCATGCTCATGGCCACATCATTAACCGTGGTAGCCTCATGAACATTGTATACTCTCCTACTGTTTGATTTTCTATGAGGGTAGTCCCACAACAAATGTTCTTCTCCACATCCCCAACATTTAAATGGTTCTCTCTTTGTACTAGCAGTCCATCTCGAGGTTGATCCAAAGGTTTTATTTCCACTCTGAGATGGAAATTTATGTTGATTCACACTCTTAGAGGAAATTTTCATCTTAGAACTCTTCCAGTAATTCTTGATTTTTTAGGGTTTAACTCCCTTCTTCTTAAATCCCAAATTACCTTTCTTCTTCTAGACCTTGGGATATTTTGTCTTGTGGTTGAATTGTTCATAGCAGTATCTATCCTTCTGAATGGCATCTTCCAAGGTCTTAATTTCATCAAACTCAATTTTGTTCTGAAAGGATTGAGGAAGCCCACTAAGTAATCATTGCATCTTCGTATTTTCTTCCTTTATATAGAGCACATACCTCAGTAGCTCCAGAAACTTGTTGATATATTCATCTATGGTAAGTTGTCCTAGTTTGAGTTCATAGAACTCCTTAGTCTTTTCATCATAATACCTTTCAGAAAGGTAGTTATTCTTGAAGTATTTCTTAAATTTTCCCCAAGATAGATCCTTCTCAAGGATTCCCTTTACATTTCTAAGGTCCTCCCGCTAGATAGAGGCCTTTCCATTCAAGTTAAATATATTTGTTCAGGCCTTCAAGTTTTCAGAGTAGTCATGAACTCTGAAGTACTTCTTCGGACCAAATATCCAACATTCTACTTCTTTCCCCTTTTTTATTTCCCCATCAAAAGTTGGTGGCTTGGATTTCTTAAATTCTTCAGGGTCACTGCCCTTGGAGTGCTTCCTCCTCTTTCTTTTCTTCTGAGGATGTGAACCAGTCTCATTGTTGGACAGTTTCTTGGAGCTTTATGCTCCCTCACTAGAGTATTCTTTAGATGAGTCTTTGGCTTTGGCATTCCTCTTGGCTCCATGTTGGGCCTTATTGGGAGTGCTTCTTCTTGCATTGCTACTTTCAGGACCATGCCTTTATATTTCAGGTGGACTCTAGAATTTCTCAGGCTGATGTTTTTCCACATTATTGGTTGTTGGCTCGTTCTGCAACTACCTTTGTATATCCGACAGAATTTGCAGCAAAATTGCATTTATTTCAGTTTGTTTTTCTTTTTCTTTCATAAGCCTCTCATTATCAGAATTAAATATTTGTAGCTCCGCTGTGAGACTTCTTACAGTTTCAGCCAAATCTAGAGGGGTTTCTATCACTCTCCTTTCGTCAGACTCTTATCCTCTATTATGGGAGCCTTATCCCATATCATGATATGTCACCATCCCTTTTATGATAATCAACATTTTATGTTAGTTAATTATCCATTAGATCATGGATAGTGTATAGAAAAAATTATATAAGATGAATTCAACTTTATTATTTAGCATATAACCGCAACATACAGTTAATATTTAAACATGTAAAAACAACATAATGTCTCATCCCTCTTTCCAATAATAAATTTTAAATAAGCTCTCATGGATAGTGATGCAGGAGCATCATCAATCTTGATATTTGGTTGTTATTTGTTTACCCAGTGAAGAATTCGTTGAATTCCATATGATAGGTTAAATAGTGACTCAAGGATCGTTAGATCAAAAGATCAATCAAGATCCACTATTGGATCGTGGAATTTGTGATAAATCACCAGCGGGGCAAGTTATAATTGTGATTATTGATCACAATCGGATCAACGATCCATATCATTGTGTACCGTGGAAATAATTGCGGATCACATGTAAGGATCAATGATTCAAATCAAATGGCGCAAATCTTAGTTACACGAAAGTTATCATGGATTTACCCTGCACTTGTGGTATCATAAAACCCACTAAGGGACGTGTGGTGGTCACTAAGGCCACAACGACACTCTTGAGGGTGGTTTCATTGCTACCTCCCAACCTCCCGCTATACTAAGGAGAAATACCACTTGGTAAAAAGTGGTAAAGCACTCAAAGGAATAACCACTTGGTCATATGGCTTGGTTTTATGGGAAATATATTAGGGCCATGCCTATAGTATTGGGAATAATGGCCTATGCATAGTTCATAACTGATTGCTTGATAAATTTGGCATGATCCAAGAAGATTTCGGTCCACCGATTATAGGTGTTAATAGACTCTTGTGATTAAGGTAGGGTAGGGTTCCCTTTCCCTTAAAAATTTTCTAAGAAGTTTATCCGACTCTTTCATGAGCCCAAGCAAGCCAAGTATAAATGGCTCTGATACCACTATGTAACACACCCAACCCCCTAAGTATCCTTTTAAGGGATGGGGCATTAAAATTTTCACTTTCCTCAACTATCTCATAACCTTTTCCCGATCATGTTATCATATTTTTCTCGTCGATAGCTTTCCAATGACTGTAACGATGCTCAGTTCTGAGCTCATGATCAAAATTTATAGCCTCTCAGATTTTATGGGCCCTCATTGGTCAATGGTCGTCTCTTTACCATGTGGTCTCTTATTACTTATGTCATCCAGCGTGGCAATGACACGTTAGGTTCATGGGCCTAAACCTTTGGTCCACCTTTCGTCATTGTCGGGACTTCTTATCCCATAGTTCACTCCCACTAGTGAAACTCTGGTGATGATACACAGAGTACCTCCCCCAAATCCTACGGTTCTCCACTCTTTATCGCTATGATTCATAGCACGTCGGTGATGTCATTTGACATAGAGGTTAACGCCCAGCTCTTAAGGTTTACATGGTGTGCAGATGTAACCCACAAGATCTACAGTGGAGGTTTCACATCATCCCTTCGTCGATCAACAGTCATCGTTATCCCTGAATCTCATCATCGTCAGTGATTTCTCCATCATCGTCGACACTTCTTGTTCGAATGTGACCTTACCAATCTCCCCCGTTTCTGAAAATGAAGCATCTAGATCCAATGGTCTAGATCTCCTCATCAAATATCTGATGAGATCAACGGTTACCACTGTCTTTCCTCTCTTGACTCTCGTCAACCAACCAACACATGACACCTGTCATCCTAGGGACACTTTGGTTGCCTTTCTATATGCCACATCATTCATGATTTCATCGTCTTCACTCTTCTTTTGAACAAGTCTCATGGGAAAAAATGGTGGATATCCCCTTGCCCAACAGTAGATCGACGGATCTCGTCACGTCACCGATGTCGGTGTCGTCGACGTTCGGACCTTCTCTTAGTTCACCCACCTTCTGCCTTCCACGATGATACATCATAGATCTATGGCCCAAATTTCTCGAGAAAGAACCCCGACAAATCCAACGACCATAATTGAAACGAATATCCAAAGGACCTCTTCACCTAATGGGACCCACCCTTGTCCCATCAATTAATCCCTAGGTGACACATGCCACCACCTTGGACATGTGGACTACTAATTTGGTAGGCCACATCATCAGGTCAGCTCCATATCATCTCGTGGCTTAGGTAGGACCTATGACACATCGACAGTTATCGTCGTCTCTCACCCACTCATTGATCAACAGTCTGAATTATCGCTTTGGAGTCCTACTCCGAGCTCTTCAAAGTCCTACTCCGAGATCTTCGGAGTTGTACTACGAACCCTTCAGATTCAACTCTAAAAAGGTAAACTCATGAAAGGTTCACCACCTGACTCATGGATTCAATGCCACCTGACACATGGCATTCTTCTTCACACGGATTCTCGCCTATAGGTGCCAAGTAATCATTACATGTGACACAATCCTTGCTTAATATGTGGCACGATATTTACTTGAAACATGGCACCATCCATGTCACCCTCTTAAGCCTTTGGTAGAAGTTGAATAGTCTAGATCTCCTTTAGGAGTTCCTCTGAGCATGAAAGATCAACAGTTCATATCTCCTTTCGGAGTTCCTTCATTCACGGCAGATCAACGATCCAGATATTCTTTCGGAGTGCATCCCCTCTGAGACTGCAATTTACTCCAATAAGTGTCCTACGAAGAATGGATAAAATTGTTTTATCTCGTCGGACTGACGGTCGATATTAAATCTCACCCTTGCTCTGATTAACAATCCATATCTCCCCTCAAAGTCTCCTCGTCAGAGCCCATCTCTATGACTTACTATGAATGGCACCCTATGATGAATAGTGTGGATCTATTATCTCATCAAATCGACGGTCGAGATTTAATCTTGCACTGATAAAGAGTCGAGAACTAATCACCATAAAAAAATTGACGGTCATGATCCCTTTGAGACCAAGCAAGGGTTTTTCTCAAGCCTAACAGTCCGATCCAAGACTTAGCCAAATTTTCACAAGGGTTTTCTGCAATCCTTTTCAATACTTCTGAGTTTTCAAGAACTCTCGCATGGGTCCAAGGCATTCCATTTCCTAGCCAGGGTGCCTATGTTTCATCTCATCCTGCAAGGAGTCCTTTTTTGCAGGGATCCAAACATGGTGACACACAAGTGCACATATGTATGTGAGTGTGTGTGTGTGTGTGTCAATAGCCACAATGACACTTACAATAAGCAGGGATGTGGGGTCATCTTTCAACTTATTATATAACAGATATTTGAGTTATTTACATACTCGAATGAATACACACATTCATCGTCCAATATTTCTAAAAATAAAATAATGGCAGCTATTTTCTAAAGACAAAGACTACCATACAGACCATGCAAGCCTATGTATTTTCCTTTCAACTCACAGAATATATATATATAAGTTACTTATCTACAAATTTTGGGAGATGTTGGCGAATACTAAAGGGTATGTCACTCTCCTCCCAACCATAGGAAAGACCACACTATGCACTTCTACAGCTAGCCACCCCCAAGCCACGATACGATGTCATGAGGAAATTTCTCTATAAAATTAACCAAGGTCCTTCGTTCTTTCTTCTCAAACCAGAGAGTTCTTTGTCTCTCCTTCTCCAACGCTCAAGATTTTTCGAACCATGTGTCTCTCCCTTCCCTATCCTTTATCCCTCCTTTTTGTACATATTTCCCCCAAGACCTTGAGGTAGCGTCAAAAGATTTCTGACGGGACTACTCCCATTCCTCTCATTCATTTTCGAGAGGACTCCCCAACCACCAACTTGATCGGTAATCAAAATTATGGGAAGAGGACGGTTCTATTGAAATAATGTACCTGCAAAGTGTATTTTAATTATTATTGTGGAATTATTCATTAGATCAATCCCCTATTGTGGATTGATCATGTCGGCTATTGTAAAAGACCAAATCCCCTTTTGTGGATTGGTCAAAACATAATTGTAATTGGCAGAATAAGAAGTCGACCCCAGAATATATTAAAGAGGCCCCATAATATATTAAAGGTGGTTATAACCACCCAAAAGAAGAAGTTGGCCCTGCCAGTGAAGAGACACTTCCACACGTGTCAGAATTGTATAAATAAGGAGGCTAGTGCCTCACTTAGACAGACACTCACTTGTTCATTGAGAGACAAGTTTCGGAGTTGCAGTTGGAGAAGAGAGAGAGAGAGAGAGGCGCATTCTTGGGAGAGGAATTTCTATATTTGTTTGAGTTATCTCTTGGTATTGTATTGGATATCTATAATAAGGAAGTTTTGTTGGGTTTTCTTCCCCATGAGGGTTTCCCGAGATAAATGATGTGTCTCTTGTGATTGTGTATTTCTAAGTGATCCTATATTATGCTATTGTTATCTATTTAAATGCAAAGAACTCTAATAATAGCTTAAACCTTAACATGGTATCAAATCTAAGCTAAAGAGAGCATCTTTCACAAGAGAAAAGTGAAAAATGTCATTGTTGTCGTACATGCAAATTACGGATTTTTGTTGATGAATTATTTCATCCCTAAAACCATCTAGAAAAGTGTTCCCTTCCTCAAGGATCACTTTGGCATCCTCAACATGAATTTTCAGTGGCTAGATCTCCCTAAAAGTGAAACCCTAGTTTCACAAAGTACCAGAAGTACCATAAGTACCAAAGTACCAAAGGTACTAGAAAACCAGAAGCACTAGTCTAGAAATCCGCAAAATAAGTTTGGAGGAGTAAAATTTGGATTTTATCAGATCCAAACACACCAGGCTACTCGCCTCAGCCAAGCGCACCTCCTGGTAAGTTCAGAATTTGATTTTGAGCATTTTCATTTTTGGACATTTTCCTAGCTCCAGGTAAAATATGTCTGCAAGCACTAAGCTTGTTGACAAGCTGGAAGGTGTGGAAAAATTGTGTTCCTAGAAGTGTAGGATTGGTCTCATTCTTGAAGAGAATGACCTAGCAATATTCGTCAAAGAAGAAGTGTCAGAACCCGACGATGTTGTAGAAAAATAAAACCATCAAAAGGACAGGATAAGGGCCAAAAGAATCATTGCAGATTCAATAAAAGATCACTTGATCCCTTATGTGTCACCAAAGAAGACTCTAAAATAAATGTTTGATTCCCTAAGAAAACTATATGAAGGAAAGAACATAAAATGGAAGATGAATATAAGAACTCAGCTCAAGAATACAAGGATGCAGAAAGGGGAATCAATCCAAGAATATTTCTCCAGAATGTCCCAATTCAAAGAACAACTAGAATTAATCGGGGATTCTATAGATGAATATGAACTTATAATGATGGCCCTTAATGGTCTCAAAATACCTTGGGATGCATTCATCCAAACTATTTGTGCCAGAACAGAGAAACTAAAATTTGATGGTCTATGGGAAGAATGCATTCAAGAAGAAACAAGAGTAGCTAACCGAGAAGTGTTACTAGCAAGAGATGATGATCAAGCCCTAGCTACTCACACCAAAGGAGGAAGGAATAAGTCCTACTTCCAGAAAGAAACTCATAAAGAGACTCACCCCCAAAACAAATCTCAACCAAAGAGATTCCAGAAGAAAGGACAACGAAAGGAAAGAGATTACTCATCTATCCAATGCTACCATTGTGACAAGATGGGACATATTGTGAGATATTGTCCAGCAAGACGAGAAGAATACGGAAGGAAAAATAAGAGGCACCATGCCCATGCAGTGGAAGATGAAGAGACACCCGCAAATATGTTAAGAGAACAAATTAAATACTATGTATTAAATACTATGTTTCAGTTTGGGACCAGCCATGATCTCATGGCAGAGTAGGAAGCAATCCAGTATTACTCGTAGTACAGCGGAAGCAGAATACATTGTTGCGTGTTCTGCCAACTGCGAAGCTATATGGCTTTGAAAGTTGTTGACCAGTCTATTTGACCTAGAGATGGAAGCAACCATGATCCTATGTGACAACCAGAGCAGCATAAAGATGACAAAGAATCTTGTATTCCATGACAAGTCGAAGCACATAGAGATCCGATATCATTACATCTGTGACATGGTACGGAGAGGAGCCATAAAGCTCCAGTACGTTAGCATGGATGAACAGGCTGTCGATGTGTTGACCAATCCTCTATCTCGTGTAAAGTT
Source organism: Picea engelmannii (assembly GCA_009831015.1). Classification (NCBI taxonomy): domain Eukaryota; kingdom Viridiplantae; phylum Streptophyta; class Pinopsida; order Pinales; family Pinaceae; genus Picea; species Picea engelmannii. The sequence continues at coordinate 183,177 of ML788537.1, read as the reverse complement.
TGAGCGCTTTCGAGATAAGCTTGGTATAGTCTAAAAGGACCTTCCTCGAAAGGGGGAGTAGTGTTGTGATGAGATATAACTAGTACTGTGCTTCCAGCTTAACTGTTGTGATGTAAAGCAAGTCTAGTTGTTGTGATGAGATGTGCCTAGTACTATGCTTCCAACTAGTAATGTTCCTAACTTGACTAGTCTAGGAAACGATGCTAATGTGTGTGTAGGATTAATTGTTTACAACATATAAATGATCAAACAAATAATAAATGCGACAAAGAACTGCAAATTTTGTATTATGATATCTCTGTGGATTACAAAATGGTCGAATGCAGCTCAATAAACTGAAAATACTTGACTAGATCAACAGACAAAGGATATTAGTTGGAATACAAATAAGAAACTTAAAGATAATACCTCAAATATGGGAGCACTACGGAATCAATGGATGCGTTGGGACTATGGTAGCTCTGACGGTAACTGTTGGAAGTCTGGAAAGTTCATCCTTGGAGCTATACTTCTCAGAATGGCCTAGAAACTATCCCAAATGATGCGCCCTACTCTATTCCTCAGTACTGGTAACTTTTGGACCCTTCTGCTGGTGATTTTGGACCCCAGATGGATCCCCCTGGGGGAATGTGCCCCTCTTTCTCTGGAAAAATGCATCCTAGTGATTCCTCTGTCATAATCGAATGAGACGTGTCTCAAAATAATCGCCTTGGTCTACTGGGAAATGGGTCGGAAGGGTTTCCCTGAATATGGCCTGATGCTCACTCTGGAACCCCAAATGTATCTACCAAATGTGTCGCACGTCCAATTCTGGAAAATACGCCCCAATTGATTCCACCGTAGAAATTTGATGAGGAACTATGAAAAATATGTGCCTTGCCTTCCTCTCAAATGGGTCAGATGGAAATCTCAAAATTCTCCCTAGATGGGATAAGTCGACTAAAAACCCTCTCAGAAGTTGCGCCCTCACTCTGGATGAATGCGTCATTGTTGTTGAACACTATGTAATTGTTGTTGAAGAATGATGGAAGACCTGGATGATCTTCCCAGTGACTAGGGTGTGTCTCTCAACATCGAAATCAGCCAACTGGTTTCTTCCTCCTGGAATCCACTGAACTATCTCTCATGAGATGCGCCTCTTCTCCTCAATGACAAGTCATAATCTGCATAATGATGAATTAGGTCGTTGACCCTTCCTTTATAGCTTTCCAAAACCCTAAATCGTTGATGAAACCCTAATTCACTATTGAATTCCAAAACCCTAAATCACTGCTAAAACCCTAATTCATTGTTGACTTCTATTTTTAGCTCATAATGACTTAAAAGCACTTTAAACCCTTTTTAGCTCAATGTCACTTTCTGAATATAACACCTATGACTGGAGTGACCTCTAGTAACCCTATTTACCCCTTTTCTGACCCTGGCTATAGTCTAACGGGGCATTTTAGACCATTAAGCCTCCTCTCTGGAGCTCCTATTTGGAAAGGGACATTACAGTCCTCCCTTCCCGTAATTGCTTGTCCTCAAGAAATACCAGTCCAAGGTGTTGTAACACTTGCTCGCTCTCCCAAGTAGCATCCTCTACTGGTATCCCTCTCCATCTGATCAAACACTCTTTGATGACCCTGCTCCTCATCTTTCATTCCCGGAACTCCAACACCTCCTCCGTAACCAACTCCAACACTCCCTCCTCATCTAATGGGGGAAGCTCCTTTGATGTGCTAATGAATTGTCCCACTGCCTTTTTGAGGAAAGATACATGGAACACGTTATGAATATTTCTCCCCTCTGGAAGCTCTAACTCATAAGCAACCTCGCCTACTCAGCGCATGATCCTGTAAGGGCCATAAAATATGGGCTTGAGCTTCTCGGACCCACTCTTCTTCGGAGATTCTTGTCTGTAAGGTTGGAGTCTTAAAAAAACCAAATCCCCAACCTCAAAGTTTCTCTCTATCCTGTGCATGTCTGCACTCATCTTCTGTCAGTTATGTGTCATCTACAAGTTCTCTTTCAGCAACTTGAGAATCTCCTGACTCTTTATGATCCAATCCTTGGCCTTGGGAGCTCTTCTCTCCCTGAAAACTAAGTCTACCAAAGTGGGGGCATCATATCCGTATAATGCTCGGAAGGGTGTCATACCAATGGACATGTCGAAAGTGGTGTTGTAGCAATGCTCTCCTAGATGTAGCCACTTAACCCATGTTCTATGTTGTCCACCTACATAGTTCCTCAAATATCCTTCTACCCACTTGTTGACAATCTTGGTCTGCCCATCTGTCTGAGGGTGATAGTTGGTGTTGGGTGTCATCTCCGTCCCCACCAACTGAAATAACTCATTCATGAATGTCCCCATGAACTGACGGTCCCTGTCACTGACGATGTTCCTTGGAAACCCATGAAGTCTGAAGACCTCCCTAAAGAATAGCTCGGCTACCTGAACTGCGTTGTACTCTGTTGGTATGGCATAAAAGTGAGCAAACTTGGTCAATTTGTCGACCACTAAATAGATACAATCCTTACCCTGGACCTTGAGTAGGCCTGTGATCAAGTACATCGATATACTCTCCCATTTATGCTCTGGAATGGGGAGTGACTGAAGTAGCCCTACTGGAAGAGAATGCTTTGACTTGTTCTGCTAGAAAGTCACACTGTTACATACCCACTACGGCAACCTAGATTTTTCTTTTATTTTCGTCTTTTCTTCGAGAGACAGAATCCCCAAATTTCTATGGAGCCTAGTGCAGACCATCCCTTCCCTTATCCTCCTCCATGTGATCGTTGGCTATGACCACAGGCCTTACCAAAAAGGCGCTTCCAGCTTTCGCGTTTTGGGATTTATGTGTGCGATCTCTCCCCATCTCCCTGTCCCTTGAAGTGTCGAAACCCGAAATGGGGTTAACGAGCTCCTTGGCTCCCCTTATTCCTACTCCATGCGACCACCTCAGTGAACGCATGCTAACACCAAATGGCGCTACCGAAACTCGACTTTCGAGATTCTTGTTACAAGGAACCCTTGTTCCTTCAATCCTCGAAACCCAAAAGCCCGGTATCATCCGGATCTACGGTCCAGATCGTCGACTTGATCAATGGCCCAGATTAAATCTCGGCATTATACCTTTTGGGATTTTGGCGGGGTCTTCACTCCTATTTCCCCGATCTCTAGAACCCCGGCGGCTTTATATCTTTGCCACGCGTCCCTACAAATGGACGGTCCAGATTCTTTCGGGACTCTTCCTTCCTACCACAAGACCCTGTCTAGTGAACTAGGGCTCCTCCATAGAGCACGTCGGGGTTTCGTGTACCGGGATTTCACGACTTGTGAAAACGAGGGGTCTTGCCCTTGGGTTTCCCAAGTGCCGAAATTCCAAAACCCATTCACGCTACACCGATTCGGGGTTTCGTATACCGGGATTTCACTACTGGTGAAGACGAGGGGTCTTGCCCTTGGGTTTCCCGGGTGCCAAAACGCTAAAACCCATTCATGCTAAACCGATTCGGGGTTTCGTATACCAGGATTTTGCGACTGGCGAAGACGAGGGGTCTTGCCCTTGGGTTTCCCAGGTGCCAAAACCTATTCACGCTAAACCGATTCGGGGTTTCGTATACCAGGATTTCGTGACTCATGAAAATCCACATCAGAGAGTTTCCTTACCTTTCAAAACTTCGATCCCCGAATTCCCGATATGGGAATTTATGTATGGGATTAATGGTTGTGAGCCTCCCCTGATCCGATGGTCCATAGATCTCCGACAGATCCTTGGATCTACAGTCCTGGATCCCATCGCTACTTGCGAAGGCTGAAGGGGTCGAGGTGTTAATGCTTGCGCTCCTCCTCTAGATCCATTGGTCTTGACAGATCTGGGGTATTTCCGAAAGGATTCCGACCGTTTGTCCACCAAACGATGGGGTAATCTCTTTCGATAATTGGACTCGCTATCCTTTATGAGCTTGAATCACGAAATTCAACCTCTCGGAGCTTCAAACTACCATGACTCCGAGATCTTAGAGAGCTACTCTTTCTTGCATAAGGTTTCCAGACCCGGATCGCATGAACCTTCAGACGGTTTTTGGGCAATTGTCCCTGATCTTAGTCGAGTCTCTGGGTAAAGGTTCGGTACGGTTCCAAGGTTTATGGGGTAATTCTCGGGGAAGAGTACTCTCAAGGAGCCTTCCTAGAATATTACGAGAATCAAGCAAACAAGACGATTCTCGGTGGAGCGAACCCATGCCCCAGACTTAATCATTTGTACAGAAGCCAACTATGGCATGTAAGTATACACATGCATCCATTATTTCCAGTCTAAAACACCAAGCAATCATTCCACATAGAAATCATTATGGGCGTATAAACATGAGCATGTATTCATGATATACAATTCAAAATACAAGGCATAAAATACTTATCAGAAACACCAGGTGTGACGCGACTGTTGAGAGGGGTGCTCCTTTCCACCCAACCGTAGGCTCAATGACTCCAAACGGATTTACCACTAGCCACCCCCGAGCTAGACCACGATGCTTTGAGATTCAATCTCCTACTTCCAGCTCAACGGAAGTCAAGGACGAAGGTTACTCTCCTTCTCCTGATACAGAAAAATAATCCAGGACGAAGGTTACTCTCCTTCTCCTATATTCAGAACTCCCTGTGTTTCCATAGTTTCTCCAGTTCTCTTCTGTGATCCCTGTCGCGCGCGCTCTCTTCTCTCTATGTTCCCCCACACTTCCTTTCTTTCCTTTTCTCTGCAAGATTGCATGTGGTGTGAATTTCCCCATCTGTGGTTAGGTCTGGGAGATTTTACGGATGGGCGGTTCACCCCCATCCCCTCATTAACTCTTGAGGAGCCTCCCCACCTACCAATCTGACGAGAAATCCATTCTAGGGTCAGAGAGTTGCTTTGGTCTTTGAGGAAGTAAAAACCAGTACGGTACTGGCTCGGTGGAAGCTAACACAACCATTCCAGGTCCCTTCCACCACCTCTCATTAGCCATCATGGTCTATTTTAGCACATCCCCTCCCCAGCAGTCGTGCAACACATATTCATAACACAATTTGCATTCATCGACCTTTTATACAAAGGTCCATCAAATCAAATATTCACATCTTTGAGTTTGCCATAGTTCTTGGCCAATATAGTTATTTTTATAGACTGGGGGAAACAGGGTGTTACACACTCATTGATGTGTCTCATAACATCCTATTTGAGGCCCTTCCATGAGAACCTCTCCCTAATCTGTCTGTAGGTTTTGAAGAACCCATGATGGCCTGCTAGTGGTGAATCATGAACCGTTGTGAGGATCTTCTTCTTGATCCCCAAATCTAGCACCAAGTAGACTCTATCCTTGTAGAATATGACATCATCAATGACCCTATACCTATCATCCTATATCTGTCCATCCATCACCTCACAAGCGAACTTGTTCTTGGAATATTCCACTAACAAGTGGGATTTCCAATATGCTGAAATCTCCATCAAAGAACAGGTTGCAGGTCTCCTAGATAGTGCATCAGCCACAATGTTCTTCTTCCCCTTGACATACTCTATGTCGAATTCGAATGTATGTACCTTCCTCACCCATTTCTGTTGGCGTTCACTGAGGTCCTTCTACTCAAGGAAATACTTCAAGCTGTTGTGATCTGTCTTGACCATGAATTTGTTGCCCACCAAATATTGTCTGAATTTGGTCAAGGCATGCATGATTGCCAACATCTCCTTGTCATAAATGGAGTACAACCTCTCGGGTTGACTGAGCTTCCTACTCTCAAATACAATGGGGTGTCCTCCCTGCATCAAAATTGCCCCGATACCCTCATTGGATGTGTCACACTCTATTACAAATGGCAAGGTGAAGTATGGTAATGACAATACTGGACAAGTGCTCATGACTTCCTTCATGTGATCAAAGGATTTATGTGATTCCTCGGTCCAGATGAAAGCCCCATTCTTGGTAAGATCCGTCAGTGATGCTTCAAGATGAGAAAAACCCCAGACGAACCACCTGTAATAGCTTCACATCTCGAAGAAACTCCTCAACTCTGTCACGTTTATGGGCGTTGGCCAGTCCAGAATGTCCCTAATCTTTTCTTGGTGCACCTGTACCCCCTGTGCACTGATGATATGGCCTAAGTAAATAGATATGTCATACCGAACCCACACCTGGACTCTTTGGCATATAATTATTGTGCCTTCATGATGCTCAATACCTCATCCAAGTGCCTGATATGATCCTGCCATGTCTTGATGTAGACCAAGTTGTCGTTGAAGAAAACCAAGAATGATTTCCTCAACTGATCCCTGAATATGTGGTTCATGCAAGAATGAAACGTGGCGGGTGCATTGGTTAGCCCAAATGGCATAACCAGGAACTCGAAATGTCCAAAGTGACATCGAAGTGTCATATTCTCTATGTCCTACTCTCGGATACTGATTTGGTGATACCTAGAGCATAGATCGATCTTTGAGAAGAAAATTGCCCCATGCAGTTCATACAACAACTCATCAATGTGTGGGATAGGATACCGGTTCTTGATGGTTTTCTTGTTCAAGGCTCGGTAATCAATGTAGATCCTCATGGTTCCATCCTTCTTCATAACTAGAACAACTGAAGAAGTGAATGGGTTGTTGCTCGGTCTGATGTGTCCCATCGCTAGTAATTCCTCTATTGCCTTCTCTATCTTATCCTTGAACCTCCTAGGATGACGATAGGGGGGGGTGATCATCGGTTTGGCGCCCTCTTCCAAGTCAATGGTGTGCTCAAACCCCCTGTCAGGTGGTCTCCCTGGTGGAATCGACTCAAAAACTTGTTGATGTCATCCCAACAAATTCTCGATCTCTGTATGATATTGTTGTCGACCCTCTAAATCCTTCCGCGTAGTGATCAAACACTCAGTAGCATATGTTACTTCCCCATGTCTCAATATCCCCTCCATCCTCTTGGTTGAAACTGTCCTGGGTGCTCCTGTTGACATACCTCTTAGAACAACCTTCTTCCCGTCATGGTCTTTGAATCCCATCTCCAAGGTTTGGTAATTGGTGGTGATTTTTCCCAAGGTAATCATCCACTGGACTCCCAACACCACATCTATGTCAGATAGGTCAACCACATAAAATGTGTCTCTCACTATATAGTTGCCTAACTTTACCTCCAAGTCTGGAACTCTGTCTAGACACTCCATTGTGTGGATATATGCTACTGCAATGTCAAACCCCTCAAACTCCTCTATCTGAAGTGCTTGTCTCGATACTAGTGAAGCATTGATGAATTTGTCGGTGGCCCCACCATCTATAAGGGCAATTTCTCGTTGCCCTTGAATAGTCCCTCTGATTTGAAGGGTATCATACCTGGGAACACCAAAAAGGGTCACTATGACTCCTTCCTTTGTTGGTTTTCTCCTTTTAGCCTGCTTAAGCGGTTGTGGGACTACTGGAGGATGGGATCCTGTTAGTGTCGGTGGTCTACGGGGAGGTTGATCCTCTGCCTGTGATGACTCCTCCTCTGAGCTAGTGGATCCATTGTCCTTCTCCTCCTCATCATTGTCCACACTGTCTACTTCCACCTCAATATAATGAATCTCTCCCTTGCCCATGCACCGGTGGCCTGGGACCCAAGGGTCTCTGCAGTTGAAGCAAATCTTCTTCCTCATAAGCTCCCCCCTAGTCTCATCATCCAAATTTTTTGTCCCCTTCCATTCTCTCTGTAATGGCTTCATGTCTCGATCCTTCTGGGGTACGAAGGGTTTGGAAAAGGTTTTAGTCTTTGGCATCGAGTCTTCCAAATCTTGAGTGCGAAGGATGGCATCCTGCAAGGTGGGAGGCCTATATTCCTTCACCCATCCTCTCAAAGGCTTGGTGAGTCCCTCTGTGAATAGCATGATCATCCTGGGCTCTAATATATATGTCATTTCCATGGCTACTCGTTGAAACTCCGTGATGAACGCCTCTGTTGTGCCAGTTTGTCTCAACTGGGCTAGATCCCTGAATTGGATCTCGGGATCCCTCCTATCAAACCTATCCATGAGCCTCTCTGTGAACTCCCTATAGGAAGTGATGTGATTGTGACCCAATGTCACCAATCCATGATACCACCACTCGTGTGCCTCACCCTCCAAGTGTAAGGTCATGAAATTGATGGCCTCTGTCTCGGTCATCTGGTTGAGCTTGTAGTATGTGTCTAGCTTCTGTACCCAAGCTCTGGTTGTGCATTTGGACGATCCGTCGAAAGAAGGTATGGTGAGTTTACCAACTTTTCGGATGAAATCTATGTTATGCCCCTGTTGTTGTTGCGGTCCTCCTCTATGTAGTTGTCTGGGGCAATTCTTCAGTCTAAGTCCACAGTACTCGATTAGGGTCATGTCCTAATGGAAGTCAGGACCCAATGTTCCGTACTCCCTTCTATACTCTACAATTTCCTCTACATGAGTGGGTGGCCACTGTGCTATTGGTGGTGGTGTTGCTACCGAGGGTGCCCTCTAGAAACTGGGAAACAAGGGTCTGGGAATCCTACTCGCAGAGTTGTATGTGTGAGAGGGTGACTGGGGTCTATTGCCTACTCTTGAGTTCCCATGTGCTGCATGTGGGACTTATGTGTCTGGGGTTCCCACTCTAGCCAATCTATCAACCACTTGTGCCAAGGATTGAGACATGGTCTGTTGACTAGCTAACATATCATTGATAACCTGCATGAAAGTTGTCTCTGGATCTATGGGGGCCTTGCTACTGTCCTCTAGTCACTCATATTTGTCTCCTAGCATCCTCATGCTCAGCCTCACACTCTGCCCTTCTCTCTGCTTCTTTCTGTGCCTCTTCCTCTTCCTTTAAGCTAGGAGGAAAAGGGGGAAATTCAGGCCTATGCCTTCTTTCCTTATGCCTTTTGTAAGTGACATATTCGTCACCAACGTGTTCATGCACCTCTGGGTATTCTGCTGCACTCATTGTCTTTAGTCACAGGCTCGCAGGACTAAAGCTCTGATACTACTGTAATGTTCCTAACTTGGCTAGTCTAGGAAACGTTGTTAATGTGTGTGTAGGATTAATCGTTTACAGCATATAAATGATCAAACAAATAATAAATGTGACAAAGGACTGCAAAGTTTGTATTATGATATATCTGTGGATTACAAAATGGTCGAATGCGGATGAATAAACTAACAATACTTGACTAGATCAACAGATAAAGGATCTTAGCCAGAATACAAATAAGAAACTAAAAGATAATACCCAAAATATGGGAGCACTGCGGAATCAATGGATGCATTGGGACTATGGTTGGCATCTCTGATGGTAACTGTTGGAAGTCTGGAAAGTTCGTCCTGGGAGCTATACTTCTTAGAATGGCCTAGAAATTGTCCCAACTGATGCGCCATGCTCTAGTCCTCAGTAGTGGTAACTGTTGGACCCCGGATGGATCCCCCTGGGGGAATGCACCCCTCTTTCTCTGGCAAAATGTGTCCTAGTGATTCCACCATCGGAATCAAATGAGACATGTCTCAAAATGACCGCCTTGGTCTACTGGGAAATGGGTTGGAAGGGTTTCCCTGAATATGGCCTGATTCTCGCTCTGGAACCCCAAATGTATCTGCCAAATGTGTTGCACGTCCAAGTCTGTAAAATGAACCCCAGTTGATTCCACCGTCAGAATTTGATGAGGAACCATGAAAAATATGCGCCTTGCCTTCCTCTCAAATGGGTCAGAGAGAAATCTCAGAATTCTCCCTGGATGGGATAAATCGACTAAAAACCCTATCAGGAGTTGCGCCCTCACTCTGGATGCATGTGCCCTTGCTGTTGAACACTGTGTAACTATTGCTGAAGAATGATGGAAGACCTGCATGATCTTCCCAGTGACTAGGGTGTGTCTCTCAACACCGAAATCAACCAACTGGTGTCTTCCTCCTGGAATCCATTGAACTATCTCTCCTAATATGTGCCTCTTCTCCTCAATGACAAGTCATAATCTGCATAATGATGAATTAGGTCGTTGACCCTTCCTTTATAGCTTTCCAAAACACTAAATCATTGTTGAAAACCTAATTCACTGTTGACTTCCAAAACCCTAAATCATTGTTGAAACCCTAATTCATTGTTGACTTCTATTTTTAGCTCATAATGACTTAAAAGCACTTTTAACCCTTTTTAGCTCAATGTCACTTTTCGAATATAACACCTGTGACTGGAGTGACCTCTAGTAACCCTGTTTACCCCTTGTCTGGCCCTGGCTATAGTCTAACAGGGCGGTTTAGACCATTAAGCCTCCTCTCTAGAGCTCCTATTTGGAAAGGGACATTACACAGCTTAACCGATGTGACATAAAGCAAGTCTAGTTGTTGTGATGAGATGTGCCTAGTATTATGCTTCCAGTTTAACCATTGTGACGTAAAGCTAGTCTAGTTGTTGTGATGAGATGTGCCTAGTACTGTGCTTCCATCTTAACCGTTGTGACGTAAATCCAGTCTAGTTGTTATGATGAGATGCTCCTAGTACTGTTCTTCCAGCTTAACCATTGTTATGTAAAGCAAGTCTACTTGTTGTGATGATATGTGCCTAGTATTGTGCTTCCAGCCTAACAGTTTTGACATAAAGCAAGTCTAGTTGTTGTGTTGAGATATGTCTAGCATTGTGCTTCCAGCTTAATTGTTGTGACGTAAAGCCATTCTAGTACCTTGCTTCCAGCCTTATAGCTGTGATGAAAAGCAAGACGAGTATTGTGCTTCTAGCTTTATTGTTGTGACGAAAAGCAAGATGAATACTATGCTTCCAGCTTGATAGATGTGACGTAAATCCAGTCCAGTATTGTGCTTCCATCTTGATTGTTGTGATGGAAAGCAAGACGAGTATTGTGCTTCCATCTTGATATCTATGATGTAAATCCATTCCAGTATTGTGATGATGTGCCAACCTTGTGTTGTGATGATGTGACCAACCTCGTGTTGTGACGATGATGTATTAGTTTTATACTAATCCATATTGATGCATATGATGATTTCATTCCTCTGAGAATGATGATGTTGCCAATGAGAAAACTTCTGATGATTTATAGATATGTCAGTCAGTGTTACAAGATGATATTGATGATGTTGTCCTCTAACCCACCTGATGTTGTTGATGATGTTGTCCTCTCTCTCGCCTGATGTTGTTGAAGAATACCCTTCTTGTTAAGGGGGAGTGTTGAAATAATGTAACTGCAAAGTGTATTCTAACTATTATTGTGGAATTATTCATTAGATCAATCCACTATTGCGGATTGATCATGTCGGCTATTGTAAAATACCAAATCCCCTTTTGCAGATTGGTCAAAACATAATTGTAATTGGCAGAATAAGAAGTCAGCCCCGGAATATATTAAAGAGGCCCCGGAATATATTAAAGGTGGTTATAACCACCTAGAAGAAGAAGTCGGCCCTGCCAGTGAAGAGACACTTCCACATGTGCCAGAATTGTATAAATAAGGAGGCTAGCACCTCACTTAGACAGACACTCACTTGTTCTTTGAGAGACAAGTTTCGGAGCTGCAGTTGGAGAAGAGAGAGAGAGAGATACAGGCACATTCTTGGGAGAGGAATTTATGTATTTGTTTGAGTTATCTCTTGGTATTGTATTGGCTATCTATAATAAGGAATTTTTGTTGGGTTTTCTCCCCCATGAGGGTTTCCCAGTATAAATGATGTGTCTCTTGTGATTGTGTATTTCTCAGTGATCCTATCTTATGCTATTGGTATCTAGTGAAATGCAAAGAACTCTAATAATAGATTAAACCTTAACAGGTTTAGGGTCTGCGGTCCTTTTAATTTTTGGCAAAGTATTGTCCTGGCATGGTCATTTCAACCAGTTAGGGTCTCCCTCTTTCACCATTCCTCTCATGACATTGTATCATGTGAAGGCAACCCCTTCAGCAGTAGTTCAACATATTCGTGTTGCATTAATAACCAAATATGCACATTACAAAATTAATTAAAGGACCATTATCTTTCGAGGGTCACATAACGGGCATGTCTATAGTTTGTCATGATAATAATTATATTTACAGATTAGGGGAAACAGGGGTGTTACATTATGTGGGTCAAATCTATGTGGTGTTGAACTTATATATGTATTGTTTTTGGCTTCTTGTCTCTTGATAACAAACAAACATTTTGTAATTATGATGACGTTGTGGTTGAATTTCTCCATCCACTCATGGATGAGAAGGATAGCAGACTAAATACATGGTCACGTGTATTATTCAGAATGTAAATTTTCTTTCTTCTTGAAATAAAATTTACACTTTTTTCCTGGGGAAAAAAACACATACCAAGTTTTTCCCCACGAGGTTTTCCTTAGAAAAAAACACATATCGAGTATTGATAACATTGTTTTTTCCTTCACTTCAATTACAAACAATAAAAACATGAAGCACATATTTTCAATCAATGTGGAAAGCATTGTTCTTTTGCTTAAAAAATTGTTAAGATGTTAGATTTAGAAGTTTAAGGTCCATGATTATAAGCCTCTTCATTGAATTCTCCTTCAATCTTTGTAGATGTCATTCTAGAGAGGATAATAGCATAATCCAACTAGAAGGAGAGGTGCTAGATGCAGTAGACATTATGGCATAACATGAAGAGACTTAGTTTGAATGCATTGAGAACTATACATGTATCTTAACTCATTTTTGACAACTTCGTGATACTTCTTCATATGGTCATGTTGATTATTTATGTTTGTTTTTATGCCAAGTGTTTCTTGTATTTTGATTATAAACATTTATAAAGTATCATGGCCACTTGATAATATGGTTGAAGATGTTTATGTTGAAATAATGTAATTGCGAAGAGCATTCTTATTATTCTTGGATTAAATCCCCATTGCGGATTAATCATGTCATTATTATTATTATTGTTATTGGATTAATCCCCATTGTGGATTAATCATGTCGGTAATTGTATAAGGACCAAATCCCCTTTTGCGGATTGGTCATCGGACAATTACAAAGGGCGGAGTGAGAGGTCGGCCCTGCCAGTTATGACCTTTCACACATGCCAGTCTTGTATAAATAAGAGGCTAGCGCCTCACTTCAAACACACAACTCACTTGCTCATTCTCTTATGAGGCAAGATGCAATTACCAGTTGGAGAGAGGAGAAGAAGAGTGGCGCATCTCTTGGGGAGGAATATCTGTATTGGTTTGAGTTATCTCTTGAACATTGTTTAAGCTATTTATGATAAGGAAGTTTTGTTGGGTTTTCTTCCCCTAGAGGGTTTCCCAAGATAAATGTTGTGTCTCTTGTGAATGTGTATTTCTCAGTGATCTTGTTCTTATATTGCTCGTATCTATTGAAATGCAAAGAACTACAACAATGGCATAGACATTAACAGTTTATGTTGGATGGATGTTCTGAGTATGCAGATAAATCGATAAAATTTTTCATACTCATGTTGTGCTTAATGGTTCACTATGTATCTACTTGCCTCTTCAATTAACTATGTTATAAGAGTGTCAATTAAGCTTAGCTCTAGTGGTTGGGAGGAATGATTGTTATCCTCCCCACCTGGGTTCAATTCCCGTAAGTGACATGTTGATCTCATAACGACTATATTGTTGCAATGGCTTCGAGCCCTGCTTTTTACCATCCTTGTGCCCTAAATATTACAGGGTTTACCCTAGGTACCATCCTTGAAATGAGGGGAATTACTCGGAGGTTTTCCCTGGGCTTTGTAACATGGCAAAAACATTATGTTATGCTAGTAACTATATTGTTTGGAGTTGCATTGTGTTTGAATTTTCAAATATACCAATGTTTCGAGTGGATGCTCAACCCATCATTAAGAGATCCAATTGAAGATTTTGTTATACTTCTAAAAACTATTAGTATGCTACCTTAACTAATGAAGATGCATTATGCCTTTGCATTTAACATATTTATTTATATTATACATTCAATCTTGAGTGACTTTAAATAGAAATTCTTATGAGACTTTCAACATTTAAACACTAATGATATGAAAGGTTTATTTTGTTGTTTTGTTCATAAAGTATGAACCTTATTTTGTTTCATCAATTGTTATAATTGTTATAGGTTGTTGCCACATACATTTCATCATCACTTGGTGATATGGTACATGCACATTAATGGATATTTGTGGTTGTGAATAACACTCATGTTATGTTTAAGGGTTTCATATATATCATTTTTTTTTAATAGTTGTTGTGTAGTTGGAGAAACTATCACCATGTGATCTTGATCAACAATGAAGACAATTTGTCCCTTTACATTTAACATGATACTTATTTAGTATCCATTCCAAATAATTGTTATGTTAGTGTTTATACAAACCCATCCATAACAAACCTAAGGGTTAGCTCAATTGCTTGTGATTATCCACTAAAAACATGTTGCTAATAAGAAGATCACAAGTTCAAGTTCCATGCGATTGTAAACTGTAAAGTTGACAATCGATTCACCTTCTATCAAGAAATTTCAGGGAAGGAATGTTCCATGAGATAACAATTATCGACCTTCGAGACATTAATAACCTTCACACTAACTAAAAATGAAAAATGAGTTTGTTACTTGGAAAAATAATAAGAAACCCAACCATAACTAAAAATGAAAAATGAGTTTGTTACTTGGAAAAATAAGAAACCCAACCATAAAGAATAATGATTTCACACATAACATAAGGCAATCCAAAAAAGTAGGTTTCATATTTTCACAACAGCTGCCATTCAAAAGAGCGGCAAGGACTTTGCCGCTAAAGATCTTGTTGATACACGCAATCCCAACTAAGATTTTTAATGAAAAAGTGGTTTGAGATTAGCCTTTGGAAACAAATTAAAAAGGCATAAACATGTTTTTTTTATTGGAAAAGTGTTTGAGATCAGCTTTTGGAAACAAATTAAAAAGACATAAATATGGTTTTTAATCGAAAAGTGGTTTAAAGATATGGTTAATGTCATTATGAAACAAATTTGTAACAAACAAAAAAAAGTTGATACAAAATCTATTAGCTTTCATAATTTTCTTTCATATTCCAAATTTATAAAATAAATTTGTGTTATTATTTTTAATAAATCTTATATTACAAGTATTTTTGGCACGAACAAACATTATATTATCAAACCAAATCCATAAAGTAATAATTTAAATAGAGGGAATATGCTTGGGACAACCAAACATTAGATAAAATATAAATTATTAGTTGGGTGTAAAAATAAATGAAGAAAAGACAAAATGTGTCTTGATATAGTAATCTTTATTAAAGATGGAAAAATCCAAAATCTCTCAAGTTTATCAAAATAAATTTTGTGTTATTATTTTTAATATTTTCTCTATTACAAGTATTTTTCGCTCAACCAAACATTATATTATCAAATCAAATCCATCAAATAATAATTTAAATATAAAGAATATGCTTGGAACGACCCAACATTAAATAAAATACAAATTACCAAACATTATATTATCAAATCAAATCCATCAAATAATAATTTAAATATAAAGAATATGCTTGGAACGACCCAATATTAAATAAAATACAAACTATTAGTGACAAAAGACAAGTAAAAATAAATGAAGAAAAGACAAAATGTCTTGAAATAGTAATCTCCATCGAAGATGGAAAAATCCAAAATCTTTTCGATAGATGTGGAAAGAAGTTTATATAATATGATCACTTTGTTAAAATTATATTTTTGATGCTCGCAGGGGTGTAGACTGATTGGCAAGTGCAGTGTAAATGAAAGGAAATATGTAAAAAGAGGTCTCAAGGTCGATTCTCACCCCAATTTATTCGGAAAGCGTGCTTGTGGGCTGTGCGTTTCTCCCTAGAGATTATAAGGCAGCCAGCAAGATTCGACCCCGTGTCACGCGAGTACGATACTGTCGTTGTTACCGATTCTCCTAGTTACAAAATATATATATATATATATATATATATATATATATATATA
>ML788537.1:149753-167068 GCA_009831015.1 Picea engelmannii | reverse complement strand
TATATATATATATATATATATATATATATATATATATATATATATATATATATATATATATATATTTATTTATTTATTTATTTATATTTATTTATTTATTTATTTATTTATATTTATTTATTTATTTGTAAAAATTATAGTAATATATAATTTTATTTTTTTTAACAGGAACGGTTATGTTTTGGTATTAAAATTTTCGGCATAAATGCCCATTTACAATCTTTCCAATTTGTCGGGACAGCTCCCAATGTTCCTCTATAGTCAGGATCCCCCCGTCCCTAATTTTTACATAATGGAACTTCTTGGAATTCAAATATCCCTTTAACGGCACGAATTCCCCTAACTTAAAAACGCATACGAATTGCTTCAGCAAAAGGCAAAAAAACATAAGAACACATCTAAGGAATTGGATCCCACTTTTCCTTCTCGTTCCATACTAAAGTGCCCGCAGGAAGAAGAGCAACTCTATTTGCTTCCGTGTCCGCCTCTTTGTTGTTCCCCCTCAAAACATGGAAGAAGCTAATCTTTTGAAAGAAGCTGACAGTCTTTCTAATTCTTTCCATCAATCTAGAAAGTTGGAGATCCTTTGGATTTGAGTTTTCCACTAGCATTTTTATGAGAGTCTGAGAATCGCCAATGATCTTTTCTTCCTTGATGCGCATCTTTTGCAAAATCTTGAGGCCTTGAAGCAATGCCATCGCCTCTGCTTGGGTGTTGGTATCTTGACCTAGGCCCCACGCATACATGTGCTCAGTTTGTCCTTGCTTGTTCTTGATGACTCCCCCTGCACCTGCATTCCCCGGATTGCCTTTTTTCCGCCCCATCAAAGGACAAGGAGTAGCAATCCATTTTCTTGTTCCAATTTCTAAAGCTTTCTTCTGGCATTCTGATTTGCCAGTCTTTTCTCTTTTCCACTTGGATATCTACGTTGGAATAATTCAATCCCAGCGATCTTCCCCACTCCACCTCATGAGAGGAGAGATTTTTATCTGTGAAGCTCCGCATATGCTCATTCAGGAATTCTTTGAGGGAGACTATTGTCTTAGTCATGATGACTTTTGCATTGTGTGTTTTCCCTTGGAAGATCCTACTATTCCGCTCCAACCAGATTTGCCAACAAGTAAGCTTTGGCAGAACCATCCACGCAGCCTTGAACCAACTATTGTTTGGGAACTGTCCGGGATAACGATGCAACCAATTAGTGTGTAATTCGACAATAGTTGATGGAAGCATTGTGTTCACTTTGCAGTGGGACATCACTTCACCCCAAACTTCTAAAGCGTAACTGCATTCCAACATGATGTGATTGGCGTTTTCTTCATTTTCTAGACATAGAGAGCATCTGGAGGGGTCGTGGAAGCCTTTCTTTACTAGGTTGTCTACTGTAAGCACACGATTGTGACAAAGCAGCCAATTAAACAAATCAATTTTGGGGATGCATTTTTGTTTCCAGAGACCTTTCCATAGTGTTGGCATGGGGGAGCATAGGGAATTGCTCGTAGCAAATTGTAACTGTGTGCCACAGAGTAATCACCGGAGTGAGACCCCTAGCCTCTCTGATCGTTCTTCTTTTCATGCGTTGGAGCCTTCCCTTTAAGCTTGGCACGCAATTTCAGCCAAGCGTTTTCCATATTGTTCGGCAAATTTGGCTTTCTCCACTCCAGCCAGATGTTTTCTTTCCAAATTGAGATATCCCACAGAGAAACCAGGCCCGCATTCTTCATCCACAGACGCAATTCCTGAAGCTCATGGACATCTGCAAGAGGAGCCTAATTCATTATTTGATCCTCCCAAATCTTTATAATTTTCCCATTTCCCGGGATCCAGTATAAGTTGTCTTGAATGAGCGATTGGGCTTACATGCACAATTTGTGGATTTGTGATCCATTAGTGACTTTGACAGGTCTGTCTAAGCAGCGTTTTCTTGGACCCGTAAAATATTTCTTCCAAAGTGCACGCTGCGCCCAGCCAGCCTTAGGAGCAACCTGCCTCCAAAGAATTTTGGCGCCCAATGCTAAATTGTGCGTTCTCATATCTTTTAAATTCAGGCCTCCCTCTAATAGTGGCTTAGTGACTTTGTCCCAATTAACAAGAGGCAGTCTGTTTCTGTTTTTTTTACCACCTTTCCAGAAGAAACTTCTTACACAACCTTCCATCTTCCTGAACGTTGCAAGGGGAGCTAGCATAAGGGAAGCTTGATAGATTGGGAGACTATTTAAAATCGATTTTATGAGCACTGTCTTCCCTGCGATATTCAACCAAGAAAATCCCCAGGCCTGCATTTTATTTTTAAATTTGTCAATGATGGGGGTCCATTCCTTACTTGTAGGATTTTTCCAAGAGATAGGCAACCCAAGGAACTTAAAAGACGTCCAATGCATGGAGCCGCAAAATCCCCAGCATCTGGCAATGGCATTGAGGTCGCTTTGCATTACGTTCCAGTCATAGAAATGGCACTTTTCTGAATTCAGTCTGCTGGCCAAGGCCTCGCAGAACTCATCCACCACCAACTTGAACTGACTGGCAATATGAGCAGAAGTTGCCCCAAGGAGGAGGGAATCGTCTGCGAATAAAGCATGATTGATTTCTTTTACTCCTCTCGCTATTTGGAGGCCTAAAATATCCTGATGAATTATGCTTTTTTCCAGGGTGAAGCTTAAGGCAGAGGCTTGGAGAACAAAGAGCAAAGGGGAAAGAAATCATCCTTGCCTTAGCCCACGTGTGGCTTTAAATAATTATGTTGCTCTCCCATTCATCAACAGAGCGATCCAAGGCTCGGAGATACATGCTTTGATCCAATTAATGAAACCAGGCCCAAAACCAAATTTTTGCAATACTTCGAACAGAAAAGAGTGTCTGACCCTATCAAACACATTTGCAAAGTTGAGTTTAACTATCATACATTTTTCTCTTCTCTTCTGACTTGAGTGAAGCGCTTCTTGGACTAAGATTATGTTGTCCACGATTTGCCTTCCTTGAATGAAGCCCCCTTGGTTCTCCGGTATGAGGTCTGAAAGAAGCCCTTTCAATCTGCTGGCAATCACTTTTGATATGATCTTGTATCCAATGTTACACAAAGAAATGGGGCGAAACCTGTTGAAGGAATTTGCACCCTTTTCTTTCGGAATGAGGGTGAGGAACGTGGAATTCGTGTTGCCCCCAATTTTATTACAGTCTTGGGATTTTAGAATCATTTTATGTAAGTATTTTTTCACAATCTTCCAGCAATATTGTATGAAATTTGCCGTGAACCCATTTGGGCTTGGGGATTTATCAGGACTCATGGCAAACAAGGCGTCCTTTATCTATTTCCTAGTGACCTTAGCCTCTAGCTTCTTATTCATTCTAGCTGTGATTTTAGAAGGTATCTCATTTAGAAGCTTGCCATTGTGTCCCTGCACCTCTACTTCATTAAAGAGGTTTTTTAAATGATTGAAGGCATCCTTTTCGATGCTTGGAAAATCACCACACGTTTGAGGGCCATCCTTAATTTCTGAGATGGAGTTGTAACCTCTCCTAGCTTGGGCTTGCTTATAGAAATAGGTGTTTCTGTCTCCAGATTTCAACCACAGGCTTCTGGATTTTTGCCTCCAGTATTCCTCCTCCTGTCTGCAAGCATTCTGAATCTTTTGTTGCCACTCTTCCTCCCTTTTTAAAATAGTGCTCGAGATTTCAGCCTCTTCCATAATGACTTGATGTGTCTCAAGATCTGCTTGGATTTGTTTTCTTTCATCCGTAGGACTAGGAATGGTTTTAGCCCAGCTTTTCAAGGCTGACTTCACTCTTCTTAACTTTTCCTCCCATACATAGAATGGGGATCCCGTGACCGACATCTTCCATATTTCTTCAACCTTCTTTAAAAAATCCTTTTGACTTATCCAGAGAGGACTAAATCTAAATGGAATAGGGCCTAAATTCCTTTGGGAAGTGAGAACCAGCATTATGGGCTTATGATCTGAAGTGCTATTAAAAAGAATCTTCATTTTCACATCAATACCAAGAAGAAGGTAGGAACTTTGGAGAAGAAACCTATCTAACCTGGTAGCGATATGCCCAGGGCCTACTCGCTTATTTGACCAAGTGTACTTACCTCGAGAAGGCTTGACGTCGAGCAAATCCCAGTCTTGGATGAGATCCTCCACCCACTCTCGAGCCAGATCCCCCACGCTTTTCACTCTGACTGAGGGAGATGTTCAGGTCCCCTACGATTATAATGTTTTCTAGGACCCCCTCATCCGCTAGGTCTCTGAGAGAGTCCCAACAAAATTTATTTTCCCCTGCATTTATCGGAACATAAATGTTGAAAAGGCTGAAAACCTCCATCGAGTCTTGGTGTTGAAATTTTGTGAGCAACCAGTGTACATTTTTTTTTTCAGCTACCATCTTGTATTTGGAATCGTTCCAAAGAGTGCCAAGACCTCCCGAGGCTCCTCTCGCTGAAATAGCATTTATCCCGCCTTTTTTCCAATATCTTTTGTTGCTTTGGAGGAAGAGATTTTCCTCCAGTTTTGTCTCCTGTACTAGCATTATGTCTGGGTTTTCTGTCTTGATTAGGGCCCTCATGGCTTCTTCTTTCATTTTTCTTCCCAAACCTCTGCAGTTCCAGAAGATCACTTTCATTATTTAATTTTGTGAGAGTGAGGGCCTCCCTTGGAGCCCTGTCCCTGATTTCTTGCCATCTTTGGGGTTTTGGCCAAATTTTTTTCCAAGGTTGGTTGACTTCCCTACGCTTTATCTTCGTATGTTTCTTTTTCTCTCTTCTCCCTGGATGACATCCTTCCCCTTATCGATCTTCGGACCGTAGATAGAGAGTATCTCTCCTTCCTCTTCGGATTCTTCCGAGCCTTAGCTTCCCACATCGATGGTTGTGCCCTTGTCTTTGGATCTTTTTTATTCTCTTTCCACATGCCTTGCTTCCTTTATCACTGCATCCTTAACATCCTCCTTATCTTGAGTTCTTGCAGTCTCCATCTGCTCCTTTTGAGGCGGATCCCCTTCAAGGAGTTCTTGAGTAGCCAGGCCAAGGGTTTCGAACATGTTTCCTAACTCTTTTGACTGAAGGTTTTTTCTAGGGCGCACTATTACCTTTGGCCTGATTTCCTTTACTCTTTTCGTGCCCTGCCATATTTGAGATCTTTGGGTTAGCTTTGGATCTCTTCACCTGCTTCCATCCTTCCTCTTTTTCCTTATCTTCCTCACTAATTTTTGGGCAATTTCTGGCAAAATGCCCGTATTCATGACACCCCCGGCACTTGAACGGAAGTTGTTCACAATCCAATTTCTGTATATGAGACCAACTTCCAACCTTGAT
Source organism: Picea engelmannii (assembly GCA_009831015.1). NCBI lineage: Eukaryota > Viridiplantae > Streptophyta > Pinopsida > Pinales > Pinaceae > Picea > Picea engelmannii. Next base: position 161,757 of record ML788537.1, on the reverse strand, counting down.
TTTGATAGCCTCCGAGAGCCCTACTTCAAGATCCACCTCCACACATATTCGAGCGCAGTCATATTGATCTTTATTATGTGCCCTTTCAATAAATTTGCCCAGCGCATCTCCTATATGTTTCAATGAGTCCCAATTCCAACAGTGTATTGGGAGATTAGGCATTCTGACCCACACTGGAACTACTGAGGGAACATCCTCTTCTGGGTCGAAATCCAGAGTCCATTTATTCAGATACAATCCTTGAGGTCCCATAAAGTATGGGCCATTCCTGAAGATCAAATCCTTGTCGTCTCTGGAGGTGAATTCAAAGAGAAAATAGCCTCTGCCCGGGAAATGAGAGGTGACATTCTTCTTAATCAACGGCTTCCAATTTCTTATGACCCAGATTTCAGTGGCTTTGGGGGACGGCCACAAGCCAGTGAACGGCCCCACAAGCGCACGCTCAGTCAATGACAAGGTGACTTGTATGGGCACGTCCAGTGGGAGGGAGACCTCTGGTATTTCTTTCACTCTTTTGACGAACTTCGAACTTTTCGCCTTTTTCTTCTTGAGCAAAGAATTGATCAGCGAGCAGAAGGCAGCGTCGTTTGGAGGGGGTGGAGGAGGTTGGGGAGGAGAGGAGGCCCTAGGCGAGCCCTGCTCCTCCATGGTTGCGGAAACCCTAGCAGCAGAGCTACAGAGTTACAGCGTTCACCCGTTCAAAACACTAATTTTGATTACTATAGTAATATATAATTAATGAAATTTTGTTTTTAAAAAAAATTATTCATTTTAATTCAATTCAAATCACTAAAATTTTAAAAAATAGAGTAGATCAAGGAAAAATGAATTGATTGAAAAAGTTAAGTTTGCACACTTATTAACTCATTCTCTTTGGCATTGGTGTATGATGCAATAGCTAAAACGAACCTTGAAATATGTGCCCAAGAAACTGTCATAAGTGGCACTCTTATTAGTTCTACATTGATCAATAATTTCCCCATTACATTGAAGAGTTTGATAAACCTATGCAAGGAAAGCAATACTAACAAATTCTAAAACATAAGAATAAAAATGGCACATTCAACATTATATGCAAGATTTTATGTGGAAACCCTTAACCAAGAAAACCATCCTAACTAAGAGTCGCGCCTCTTTTTATCTCATTGTATTAACTTCACCATTCACAATACAAGATAAAAATATTCCACAATATCTAAAACCATAATCCGTTAATCCGGATTAGATTACAACCCTAAATCCTTAATCGAAATTAGTTTATCATAGGCCAAAAAACCATTGGTTGAAAAAGTATAAATCGAACACAATTTTCTTTTGAGGAGCTCGTTGGCTCCTCGCACCCCCCTAGCCTAGGGTGATCACCCCCCATACCTTCTTTGCATTGGGATGAGATTAAGTCTACCTACAAAGAGTACAACACAAGTCCAACATACATACTAAAGTTGTTACAAGATGAACCATTTGGATTGCATGAGATATTATGTTGCCTTTATGACTCTTAACAATAGAATTTTCTTGTGAGGATGCTTAGTTCAATGCTCTAAGATCATATCTCTTTATATTGGTGCATTAAATTATATGTCAATCTTTGTTGGTTACTCGCCTTTTTTCAGTGAAAAATTTATGGGGAAACCCAAAGGATGCTTCCACATATTTGTGGATGGCATCCTTAGTAAACACATGAACATAGACTAGTACATATCACCCAAAAGGATTCAAACCGAGCACCTACTAGCACAAAACTCAATAAATGTTGAACAATATTGACGACAACCAATCAAACTAACACCTTAGACTTATTGATTGCTCAAGTTGTACAGTAAATTGCACCTATAAATTTATAATGTATAACCATAGCAAATCCACCTTGAAACACAATATGTAAACCTAAATAAAACAATATGTCTAGCTCAAAGACATTGTTAACAACTTATTTGAGAACAATGTAAGTTATCAAATAAAGAAAAACGTGTATTTGATAAACCTTGGCCAAATGACAAGCTAAGATCTACTTTCCAAGTAGCTATAAATTGTACACATGAAACTAAACAATTTGGCAACAAAAACACCTTATATAAGCAAATCAAAAATCAAAATCAAATTATGTACACATGGAACTAAACAATTTGGCTACTAAAATACCTTGTATAAACAAATCAAAAAACAAGTTATGGTGGTAAGCATTTTACATAATAAATGCATAACAAAAGGTTTGATTTTTGTAATGGCATAACCATTCCAAAAATGATTACAAATCAAAAATCAAGTTATGGTGGTAGGCATTTTACATAATAAATGCATAACAAAAGGTTGTTTTTTATAATGGCATAACCATTCCAAGAATGATTTGCTCTCAAAGAAATTGCATTGTTTGAAATATTGTTAGTAATAACATTATAGGCAAACTTGTATGTTGGTATAATTTGTATGTTGGTATAAAGTATAAAAGTAGGTGCAACACATCATTCTCATAACAAGTGTGCTATAGAATTTTAACAAGTGAAATAATTAGATCTGTAAGTATGTATATTTGAGCATATAAATACTTGAAATTTGAGATGATTTATAATGAAATTATATAACAAAATACATTAGGAAATTCCTAAAATGTGATAAAGTCAAAAATAAATTTTTATGAGGTAAGATTTTGAAACTTTTTATCAAGTTAAAATTCAGCTAGTAATATTTAAAAATAAATAAATAAATAAAATGAAATTTATAAAGAACTTTTAAAAATTAGTTAAATAAGAAAATCATTATTCATTAACAAAAAAAGACATTTATTAAAAAATATAATTCCTTAAAACAAGGATTCTAGAAAACAAATCATTTAGTGAGATTGCCTTTTGAATCCAAAAGTCAATAAGAATCAAAAGCAAGAAAACACAATTTTGTTAAGATAAAAGCCTCACACAAATATTGTATGATGGTATAAAGGTTGATAAAAAAATTAATATAGCAAAAATTGTAAAGTTAATTACTCACTTCCCAAAGTTTGTGACAAAAGAAGATAATATAATGTTGAAGGAAGTTACAAAGAAGTTAAAAATTTAATGGATGGTCAATTGAATTCTTCATTGAGTTATATGATTAATGAAAAAGGATCTTAGGGTTATAGAGGAGGTGAAAAGAATGAAAAAATGTAAATGGTTTTCAACTATGTTTTTATAATATTTATTCTCAAGAAAATGATTTAAGGCCAATCTTATGCAACTGCATCTATAAAATAATGGCAAAGATCGTAGCAACAAAGATANAAACAAACTTTTAAAAGTCATTTCTGAAGAGTAATTTGGATTTTTCAAGGGGAGAAAAAATCATGATGCAATTGAGGTTACTCAAAAAGGAATGCATTCTATAAAAACAAAGAAAACACAAACAATGATTGCAAAACTAGATCTATAAAAGCGTATGATAGGACAAGTTGGTTATTCATTAGACTAATGCTTATTCATGTGGGGTTCAATTTATCAATAGTTAAATGGATAATGAGACACTTAACTTCTCTCTTTTTCAATTTTAACAAATGGGTCAACATCCAAATTTTTCAACCCTCGAGGGGATTAAGAGAAAGATGCTCTCTTATCTTTAATACTTGCCAAAGGTTTAAGCAAGCCAACCAATCTAAATGCAATGAGGGTGGGAGTTCTCACAAGTGAAGATAGGAAAGGTTTTATCTTCAATCAATTTTTTGTTTGAATGTGTTACTCTTAATGGATATCCAAGAGAAGCGAAGAAGTTATAAGAAATCCCAAATTTATAGTGTGGCAACAAGCAAAGTTAAACATTTAAAAACATACAATTTAATTTAATGAGTTAGAACTTGAAGATGAACATCAATGGTTTCAAGTCTTTCCTTTCAATCATATAAATTTTCAAGAACGATTCAAATAATTTGGCTTCTTTAGAAGCCAAACAAATATGGGAAAAAGATTGGGCTAGGATTTTAGAGAAAATTGATGCCAAAATAATCACTAGTCTAACATGTGGTTGACAAGGAAAAATCAACTTTGGTAAGTCAACCTTGGAGGCAATTCTAATTTTTTTGGCACTCATTGACATTCATTCCAAAAGTTCTTAAACAAATAAATAAAAATGTTTCAAATTGTTGTGGACAAACAAAAAGAAAAATAAAGAAATCTCTTTAGTACAATAAATAAATGTATCAAAACCCAAAGGAGGATGGGACTTGAAAAATATACACTTTTGAAAAAGCCTTAGCTACAAAAATTATTTGAAGGGTAAAAAAACTAAGGGTTTATGGAAACAAATCATATTCCAAAAGTACATTAAGCCTAAATCTTTGTTGAACCAAATAAAGAACCCAAAGAAGAAATCAAATAATGGCTCAAATCAATAGAGGGCTATCATACAAGTTTTTCCTTTGATCAATTATTAGTTAGCCTATAAAGTAGGAAATAGAGAAGTTAGAATTGGGATGGATACTTGCAAAAATCTAATCAAGTTACCTAAAGAAATGATAGAGATAATGCAAAAGAAATTACTATACACATTAGATAAGGTGGCTAACCAAGCAACATCTTTATGACACTAAAGTATGGATAAATGCAATTTCTTTTAGTTTGAAAGGGAAAAGTGCAATTATGTAGAATGCTTATGTGGACTGTCAAGATCATGTAAGGCTAAAAGATGAAAATTCTCTAATCTAGTCTAAAAAAACATCTTTTAATCTTTAGCATTAATTATAAAACTATATGCACAACAAAAGAACAAAATCAAAAATGGTAAAGGGAGATTTTAAAAGTTAAAAAAAAAAAATCCAAAAAAAGACTAGAATACTCTTGTGACTAACAATAAATACAAAGCACTAAACATAAAGTCTTACAAAGAAAATCTAGACAAGAATCCAAAATATATTCATTATCTAAATAAAACAAAAACAATAAAAATAAAAATAAAACATTAAACATAGGAAGTCTTACAAAAAAAAATCTAAACAAAGATCCAAAGATCCAAAATATTGTCACTATCCAATAAGGCAAAAACAATCTCAATTACCACAAAGTAACAAGTATTAAAATGTATGAACAAATAAAACAATGAAAAATGTTTTAAGGCATGATGTAACATAAGAGAACTCAACGATTTCAAGGCCTCACTATACTTGATCCTAGGTATCTAGCTTGCAAAGAACTCACATAAGTATCTAGTTTATATATCTTTTTTAAATAGTCTATGACAAATTAGATGAAAGGTACCATCCAACTATTTAATATCAGCGACAAGCCTATTGGTGATCTAAAAAGATGATGATAAATTTTAGAGAAAACACAACTTTCAAACACAATATTCAAAGAGTTGAATGAGAAAACTAATGCTATGTCCAAAGAGACAAATATTATCGTACAAGAGGAGATTAGGAAGGGTATTCTATTAGCCACTATTTTAGTCTTTTAAGAACATTTGGAACAAGACAAGTTATGGTCTATAGATCTTGAGCTTGATTTTAGTGATTTCTTTTGGAAGGATGGGAAGGGAAGTGATTTCTTTTGCAAGGTTTGGAAGAGAGTTATGTGAAGTTTTTGATGTTAGTCTATTAATTACACAAGATTAGAAATGGTTTATTCCCTTTATATATCAAAGGGAACTGTAGAAAAAAATCAACTCAAAGACCAATAAATTTTTTTATTAATTCTTGGATGTTATATATCATTCAAAGACCTCATTCATAGAGTACAAAAGATATTTCCAAATCTGTTATTTTCATTAGTTGGAATTCATTTTTATATGCAAAGAGATCTACACATTCACATATTTAAAAAACAGTTTTTCTTAAAGATGGATCCTGATTTGGATCCAAAACATCAACAGTCTATTGACAAAACTGTGGCCATTCTGATCAACCATAAAAACCCCAACCACAGAAATATTTTTAATCAGTTTATATGTTTTCAAAATCTACTAAAACAGTAATTTTGGATCTCATTTAAACGCAAACTTGCCAACATGGATGAATCCACATATACCTAAAATACTGAGAGAAGTGTATAAGATGTTGAAATCAATAGGGAATATTAAAATAAATAATGATGAGCAATGGAAATCAGGGAAAGACACACCATCAAAACATTTTAAGATATAACCATTTATATACTTTAGTCATCATTTGCTGTGAAAATGATGCGTAATTGGATTGTTGAAGAGTATTCTACTACCAATTTGGCAATGGTTTTTACGCCAGTATGAATTTATTAAATAGTCATTTTATAAGTAATTAGCAAAACAGAAAGCCATGATATTTGTGAATCGCTTTATGGTTATAAAGAGCCAGGACATGGTTTATTTTTTTAAATCTGAATGGAAAAATAAAATTCTGAAGTGCAATTCTTCTCCATGTCAATGCTAACAACCAATATTGTATGATAAAATAGCAATAAATAATACAATGAAAAAGGAAAATTGATTCTGAAACCTCAAATGCTCTCAAAAATCCATTCTCAACAAAACCCTTTGTACAGGCAAATGGATCATCTTTAACCTCGAGGAATAGCCCAAGCTAAGTAACCAATACAATGGAAGGGGGAGAGAATTGATTTTGAAATTTCAAATGCCATCACAAATTCATTCTCAATAAAAACTTATGTACAAGCACAAAGGGCCATCTTTGCTCTCAAAGAATAGACCAAGCAGAGTAACCAACACTGAGTTTCAAAAGTCCTCGTCCAGTTTAAATACATGGTTTCCTTCCATGTTGCCCAAACCAGACATAACAGAGGCCTTCTGGTACTCTCCAACTCTTTTTTCAAAGAAATTTGTTTTCCCTCTGCAAATCCATTGAAAAGGAAGCCACATTAAAATTACAAATTTTTTAAGTAGATACATAGGTAAGAGAAAAACAAACAACAATGAAAACCCAAATACTCACTGAAGAGAGATCAGCTCCATCCAGTCAAATGGATTCTGTGCATTGTACACCTTACTATATCCTAATGCAACCTGAATTGCCAGTAGAGAGATTGCCCAATTAAACTTATAAAACATCACACCATATACATCTGCAATAAAAAAAAACATTAAAACGTTACATATTCCTGGCAATGACAAATACATACCAGCAGCCTGTCAGCTACAAAGTCAATATATTGGCTCATGAGTTTAGCATTCATCCCAACAAGATCGCATGGGAGAGCATCACAAACAAACTCTCGTTCAATCTCAACAGCATCACACACTATCTCCTTCACTCTTTCTTCACTGAGCTTGTGATCTAGCAAGCTGCAATACAAGCTAAATTTTAATATAGATATATATAAAAAGAACAATAAAACCAAATCTAGAAGTGTCAATCCAATCCAAAACCCCAGACAAATCAGCATACCTGTAGAGCAAACAGGCAAAATCACAGTGAAGGCCCTCATCCCTTGAAATGAGCTCATTTGAAAAAGTTAGGCCTGGCATTAGACCCCTTTTCTTCAACCAGAAGATTGAACAAAAGCTGCAAAGCAAACATTCACGGCAAGAAAAAACAAACAAATAAATAAATAAACAAAAGAACAAAATGCAAAATATGAAGAGAGTAGAAAGGAGAAATTAATCATAGAGGGGATAAATGGGCAGACCTGCCAGAGAAAAAAATACCCTCTACACAAGCAAATGCTAGAATCCTTTCAGCAAAGCTTTCAGAGCTGCAAAATGTTGACAGACTATTATAAACAATACATATGAAGCTTTCTAATCAAAAACTAAGGTCCAGAACCTGAATGTGTAGATCTTGTTTTAAGCTTTGAAATAACGGTTTTCTACCTATCGATCCAACGAAGAGACCATTCTGCCTTCTTGGCCACACAGGGAACAGTTTCAATTGCACGAAACAAGTGATCCTTCTCTTTAGAGTCCTTGATGTAAGTCTCTAACAAAAGACTGTACATTTCTGCATATATTACAACGAAAAATCACATCATGAGACCACAAACAAGAGAATGCAATAAATTTAAGTTATGGAATGCGAGCGGGTCAAGAACAAGATAAGACCTGAATGAATATTTTCAATTGCAATCTGGAATCCATAAAATGCACGCGCCTGCAAACCATCACAAAACATGTTAACACATCAAATGGGTGAATCCCTGCCCTACAAAATCTGAGCCAGTAATAAAGAAAATAAATCAAATAAATATCCTAAAAGCTGAACAGGCACCTCAGGGACTTGAACTTCTTTCATGAAGCGGCCAGCCAAATTCTCCAAAACAATCCCATCAGACGCCGCAAAAAAAGCCAAAACATGACTGATGAAATGTTTTTCACCAGAGCTTAACCTTTCCCAGTGAGGAAGATCTTGTGACAAATCAACTTCCTCAGCTGCAAAACCGCATCAACGCCTTAATATATACATACACAGTCAAACACACATGCTGCATTAATTATTTCTAGATCCTTACCAGTCCAGAAACTAGCCTCCGCCTTCTTGTACATTTCCCATATCTGAGGATACTTGATCGGAAACATACAAAACCTATGTGGGTTCTCCACCAAAAGGGGCTCTTCGGCAATAACCACCATTTTTGGTCTGAAATGGAAAAACGGATAAGCAATAATTCAGTACAGAAGCAGATGGTTTATGTACTGGGACTACAGTTCTTGCCCTCTGATATACGATGAAGGCTACAAGGGATCAAATCTTACCTTATTTTGACGAGAATGGAGAGATAATCAAGTGCCGAGATGCGAAAACGAAGCCGAGGCCTCAAGAATGGAGAATAAGCCTGCTGAGATGAAGATTACTGGGGCTGATTTAGTACATTGGTTGCTTGCACAACAGGTTCTATATATTCATCGGGGACTCTGATCGATGCCTTGTCTCTGTTTCAATCGGAGGGCTGTGAGTAAATGGGGGAACCGAAATTTGAAATTCAAGAATATGGCGCCCAATACCCAGTCCTCCTTCGACCGCCTCGGAATTCTTTTTGGTTTGAAATTGAAATGGGGCGGGAGCGTCCGAAACAAGATATCACAAGAACCATGTGGGCAGGTGGGTTATTCAAAAAACTGGATTTAAAATTTAGTTGGGAAGTCGCTTTCTCTCTTGCTCAATATGATGTGGCAAGAGCACTCAAATTATCCGGGTAGATTCATCTTAAATTTGGATGCATCCCATAGTAATTTTTTTTATTATTATTTTATATTTTACGTGGTTAGTGTAATTGCTTTTAAAGTGTAATTGTTTTTTAGTTTAGTAGAATTTATTTTTATTATTGTTATTTTAAATTTTTTGAATTGAGCTGAATTTATTTAATTGAGTTATATTAATTTTTTTAATGTAATTTTATTTAACATAATACTAAGGTCTCAACATCTTCCCCATATTTATTTTTATTTTAGATTTTAAACATTGTGAAGGTACTACCTTCATTCCCATTTTTCTTAGAGGTGAAGGTGGGTTTGTGTTTCTATGAGTGAATATATGTTTGACACACATTTTGTAACATAACATAAACTTATCTTCATTAGACATATATATTTTTTCAATTTTAGAATATACATATATATTCACTTCCATTCTAAGCACAAATATACATACACACAATCACATTTACATTTACCCACTATGTGTTTTGGGGTGAAGTTGTATATGTCACTTTATGTATGTATCAAGTGAAAGTGAGTGTGTGTATGTGTTTCAATGGTGARGATGTTTGGATGAATACACACATGCACATGCACATGCCCAAACCCMCCTGCCTTCAYCCCTTGAATACACACATGCTCGCCTTCACCCAACACACATAGAACATGTCACCTTGAAACACACCCACTCACCTTTACTTAATGTTTGTTCCAAGGGTGGTGTGTGTCACATTGTGTGTATATTGAGTGAATGTGAGTATGTGTGTGTGTGTGTGTGTGTGTGTGTGTGTGTGTGTGTGTGTGTGTTTTATTTTGGGGATGAAGTATGTGTATGTGTTCAAATGGACGAAGGTGTGTGTGGTAGGGGGTGAAGGTGGATGTGTGGTTTTGAGGGTTAAAGGTATGTGTGAGATGTGGATGGGAGGAGGGGGGGCTGAAGGTTGGAAGTGTTTGTGTTTTGGGGGTGAAGTTATGTGTGAGACATGTGTGTGTGTGTTTTGGGGGGTAAAGGTGGACATGTGCCTCACGTATACTTTTATCCCATAGAACTCACTCACACTTCCACTTGGAGAGAAGGTGGGTGGGTGTGTGTGTTTTGGGGAGTGAAGGTGTGAATGGGGTTTTTCACACACACCTTCACTCCCCAAAACACATATGCATCCACCTTCACCCCCAAAACACACACACGCATCCACCTTCACCTCAGGAGGGTGGGTAGTGGGCACTGAAGCTAGGTGTGTTTGTGTGTATTCACGCACACACTCTATCATCCACCTTTTCAAAGATGAAAGTGTATAATTCTTCTTTTTTTAAATGTAATTTTCATTTGAGTATAAAAAAACAAATCACATGCTTCAAGTGTCACGTTGACGTTGTTGATATTATGGTAGTTGCGGGAGGTATTTACCTCCACGTGTAACCCTAACGAGAATAGAATATTCCGGGAAGCAAGAAGAAACCCTAAAGCAATGAACATAATCCTAGAAGACAAGTCAGCTCAAGGAAATATTTAATATTAAATGTTTAGCCTCCAGAATGAGAAGTCAACCCAGACAACTCGAGAAAAACAGTATAAATACAAGAAGTTGGATCTCATTTGGTACACGCAGCTTGCAACTGCATAAACTGGGTAAGTGCCCAAGTCTGGAGAGTAGTTGCAACTACTGCAATCTGTATTCTGGTTTAGGCTTGGACTTTCTATTGGTTATGGTTTGTACTTTCTGCCCTGTATGCTTGCACTGGAGAGAGGTACGCTACGTTGATTGGCTATTAGGCCTAGGGTTTTCTTCCATAATCATTCTGTCAAGGTTAAGGTGCTCGGGGGTGGATTCGACCTATGGTTGGGTGACAATATTGCTATATTGTCTATGGTTAAATGAGCGCATCTATTATTTCTAACAGGTTATGGGACCACACTATCTTCGAACAGTCTAACCACTAGAAGATAGATTGGGAGGATTTGCTCAGTTACAATTGTAGTTGCAGTCAAAGTTTTTTGTTGCAGCAACGAAAGCCTAACCCTCTTGTTGAGGCACCTTAAGTGAACAGATTGACCTAATTTCTAGATAGCCTAGTGCACCCTAACCTAGCACACCTCTTGGTACTCTCAGCAAGCTAAGACGTCAAGTTTTAGTTTTTGGTCAAAGTCAAAGGTTGACCAAGTCAAAGAAATCATGACCTATGATATGAAGTTGGAAAACAAGTTAGAAGGGGCTTCTAACTTAAGAGCATGGAAGACAAGGATTGATCTCATCCTTGCCAATAATAAAGTGTTGGATAGTGTGAAAGAAAAGATCATGGAACCACAGTTTGAAGAAGGAAAAGAGAAGGAACCTCGGAACGTTGCAGTTATGGAGAAGTTCAAAGACAATGACATCAATTCCATGAGTATTGTAGTGGACTCTGTAAAAGACCACTTGATACCCTGCATCTCTCATCTTGACTCATCTAAGAAGATGTACGATGCCCTAACTAACCTCTTCTCAGTTAGAAACATTGGACAAGTAATGAGTCTGAAGAATGAGCTCCGTGACATGAAAATGAATGATGATGACAGCATAACATCATACCTTGTGAGAATCTTTCGGTTAAGAGATCAACTATGAGCTATTGAAGAAATCATTTCAGAGAATGAACTGGTAAATATAGTACTCAATGGTCTTCCCAAGACATGGGATGCATTTGTCGCAAGCATGAACACAAGAAAGGAGTATCCCACATTTGAAGAACTTTAGACTTCTTGTGCACAAGAAGAATCAAGGATCAATGCAAAAAAGAAATCCCAAAAGAAATACGATGATCAAGCTTTCACAACAAAGTTCAAGAATTTCAGGAATAAGAAGAAGTTTGGCTCAAGGAAGAAACCAAATCAAGAAAAGGATATGTCAAAGATACAATGCTTCAATTGTCAAAAATATGG
>ML788537.1:97735-148763 GCA_009831015.1 Picea engelmannii | reverse complement strand
GGATTGGAATTTACATGTAAAAGATTGTTCTTCCCAATAAAGCAAGTGAGAAAGAAGCTTATACTAGAAAGAGACCCATGTATGCAGATATAAGAAGACCTTGTATGGATTCAAACAACTTGATGCAGAGTATCTCATATACAACAGAAGCGTGGTGAAAACTTTCTATTACAGAGATAGTGTATCAGAATAGTTACTCAGAAGTATGGGATGATGGATTGTTAATCCATGGAAAACTCTCATGATGACATAAGAAGTGCTACTTGGATATGTTTCAGTTTGAGCCTTGCCACGATGTCATGAGCTAGCAGGAAACAAAAGTGTTGAATTCGATCATGATATATTGTAATGATCAGAGTTGTATGAAGCCTTCAGAGAAAACCAATGTTCCATGACAGACCGAAGTACATTGAGATCAAGCATTACATTCTCCATGATGAAGTCCAGAAAAGAGAAGTGTTTCTCTAATATATCTCCACAGATGAGCAAATAGCAGATATTTTGGTAAATCTTATGTCCAAGATGAAAAGTTTGCATACTTAAGAAACAAGCTGGGGTTCGTGGAGACAACTTCCTTATTGGAAAAGGAAAATATTACTCCTAGGTTGGGAGGGAGCACTAATGTGTTATTGATTTATTGACAGTCATTTTTCAGTTCAAAAAATGGTCTAGGATGAGTAGTTCCTTTCCAGTTTGGAAAGTGGTTTGAGATTTCTGACGGACAGGCATTTTCCAGTTCGGAAAATGGTCGAGATCGGACAGTCATTTTCTTAATGAAAATGGTTCGATAGATTGTTGATGTACCATAGACAATGATTTCCCTTGTGGACAGTGTGGGGGAATGGTCTAGGACATTCATTCTTATTGGCAGTCACTCTCAGTAGTGGTCAATTAGAATGGTCCGCCTCGTCGGGCAATCATTCTTTCAAAGTTCACAGTTGTGAGCAGTTTCAAAGAATGGTTTGTTTTGAAGGTTGGTGTAGGACAGTCATTTTCATTAGGAAATGGTCTGGACAATCATTCCCTATGGCATACTCATTCTATCCAGGTTTCACTGTGTTTAGTGTCAGAGAAATGGCCCACTTAGGTGAATGGTCAAGGTTCAGCAATCTGGGACATGCATTCCCTAGGGCAGACTCATTCTATCCAAGTTGCACTATGTTTAGTGTCGAAGGAATGGCCCAGTTAGGTGAATGGTCCAGGCTCAGAAATCAGGGATAGTTATTCTTCTATGCTTGAGAAGATAACCCATGGTTGAAGTTTTACTTTCTGAGGGCAGATGCTCTTCCAGATCTCATGGATGTGAGTGGAAGAATGGCCCAGATGACTCAGTTTATATCATGATATTGTTGTTTTGTGCAGGTTGATATCAAGTGATGTGATTGCTATGGAGACTGTATGTCTCTGGATAGTAGATGTATGTTATTGTGGTGGATGTGTTGTAACATCCCCAACCACCCACAGGTCGGGGCATGCTACCTACAAGCCCACCCTTGGACTTCGTACTCTTATCGATACCTTCTTTAATTAATAAGAACGCATAAGATAGAAGATTTAGCGACATGCACAACAATATCCAACAAGCATGCATAATCTAAGATTTAGTTAAACAATAATTAAAATACACAGTGGAATACATTCATACACAGATAATAACATCACAACAGAGAGCACTTATCTTTATAAAAAGGCGACACCAACTGGCTGCAGACCAAGGACGTTCCACCCAACCGTAGACACCACTGCTCCAAATCTCAACAACAGTGTCACCCCCGAGCCAGGGCTATGAATCCACAAGGACGGTTCTAGAGTGTACTTGGGTTCCCAAATCAGTCATCTCTCAAGCTCTCACAGGTTTCCCAACACCCACAACAATCCAAGTACCCAACTCTCTTCTACCCAACCTGTACCGCCCAAGAGAATGGACCTCCACCCTTCTCTACCACGCAGTCCTTCTCCTTTTTCCAGGGCCTCTAGCACAGCTGGTCCAGAATCTTAATGCTGGAACTCTCATGATTTGCAGTTGTGAGAAAAACATGGCACAGGCCAACGCATCTCAGACATGCAGGCCCCAAGTCATGGTTGGATTGCACCATCGACCATTACAACCAACTATCCCATGGCTAATTCTCAGCAGTTCCTTTCCCTTTTCCAAGCCAAGACGCAAGTGAGGATGGATCAATGGATGGGTAAGTGAGTGCATGAAAGTGCATGAGGGAAATGAATGATACAAAATGCAAGAGTGAAGGAGCGGACGATCCAACGACCAACCCCACAATCAAACCAGGGATGGGTTTAAGTATTTTCGTGGGGAATCAAGAACCTCCTGGCCTTCCCCAAGAAGCTCACGTAACCGGTCCCCTCCCTTAGGCAAAAAAGGTAATTAACATAGAATAAGCACTTATCCCCTCAAGCCCCCTCTCTCGTGGAAACATAGCCCCCTATAACTCTAGTCCTTGTCTGTATAGCAGCCAACCATGCATTTATTATTAATAATGATAAAAAAACATTACATGTCTTGGGCACACTGGCCTTTTAATAATTGTTTGGGTGCCCTGGCCTCTCAGCATTGTAACAATACATTATTTAAAATGGGGGTTCAAAACCTGGGGTGTTACATCCCCTCTCCCTTATTATGGCACTGTCCTTAGTGCATATATAAAATATAGATCAAAATCTCAAATTTATTCAAAAAGTTGTGGGTACTCTGCCCGCATGGCATCTTCATGCTCCCAGGTAGCATCTTCAGGACCATAGCAGGTCCATTGAACTTTTACCAGCTCTATAACTCGATTCCGGAGCATTTTGACTTTTTTGTCCAATACCCGAACTGGCTGAACTTGAAAATCTCCCTCCGTCTCTACCTGAATCAAATGCCATTCAATAACATGGTTAGGGTCATGTACATATTTCTTTAGTAAAGATACATGAAATACATTATGCATATTCATGGAAGCAGGCAATGCAAGCATGTATGCAACTGGCCCTATTATGTCCAATATTTCAAATGGACTACATAATCTGGCTGCCAGCTTTGTACAACTACCCAATTTCAATGAGCTTTTCTTGAGATTCACTTTCAAAAGTACATGCTCCCCTACTTTAAATTCTCTAGTTGTCATGTTCTTGTCTATCTTAAGTTGCCTTTAAATTCTACTTGATCTTAACCACCTGGTCTTCCATGTCCTTGAGCAACTCCGGCCCAAGTACCACTCTATCTGTTGGGTTCCAGCTTACTGGAGTATCATTTCCTACCATGCAAGGCTTCAAATGGGTTCATTCTTAATGAAGCTTGATACCCATTATTATATGCAAACTCAACCAAGTGTAAGTAATCTTCCCACTTAGATGGCTTATCTATCACATACATTCTCAGCATGTCTTCAATTATTTGATTGACCCTCTCTATTTGCCCATTTGTCTGGGGATGATATGTTGTGCTAAAGTTTAGATGCGTGCCAAATCATTTAAACAATCCCCTCCAGAAATTGTAGGTAAACTTCATATCTCTGTTTGAGACGATTGTCCTAGGTATCCCATGCAACCTAGCAATTTCCTTCATGAATTTTTTTGCAATATTAGTCGTTGTATGCGTTGTCTTCACAGGCACAAAATGAGCAGCCTTTGTTAATTTGTCAACCACCACCATGATTGAATCATGTTGCTTATTCGTTCTGGGTAATCCTGTGATGAAATCCATGGTGATCACTTCCCATTTCTTCTCTAGGATTGGCAATGGCTGCAGTAAACCCGTTGGGTGCCTATGCTCAACCTTCACTTTCTGACATTCTATACATTGAGCGATGTAATCAACAACATCCTTCTTCATTCCCAGCCAAAAGAACTGGCTTTTTACTGCTGTAATTGTTTTCTGGTAACCGGGATGTCCAACATAAGGAACATCATGCATTTCCTTCATTACCAAATTTCTCAGTTCTCCGGAGCTAGGAACATATATTCTATTTTTATGCATGAGTAATCTGTCTTCCCTTATCTCATACTCCTTTATTTTTTGTTGTACATTTCCTTGTTGTAAGTTTTCCTTTACGTGTAGGTAATGTTGATCTGTAACAAGACCATCTAAAATTCTGCTCTTCAAGTTTGACTGATGCATATTGACAACAGTAGCATGCATGAGATGCACTCTTCTACTAAGCACATCGACAACTTTATTCTCCTTTCCTTTGATATGCTTGATATCAAAGTCATATTCACTTAAAAATTCCAGCCATCTTGTTTGTCTGGCATTCAAGGTCGGTTGTTCAAAAAGATACTTCAGGCCAATGTGGCATATCCTTAATTCGAATTTCTTCCCCATGAGATAATGTCTCCACATCCTCAAGGCGTGAACAATGGTAGCAAGTTCCAAGTCGCGCATGGCATAGTTCCTCTCATGTTCCTTGAGCTTTCTAGACTCATATCCAGTGACATGTCCATTTTTTGTGAGGAATCCCCCAAGTCCTTCCTTACATGCGTCTGTACATACCACAAAACTTTCATTTGGGTCAACAATATTTAACACAGGTGCACTAGTAAGTAATTCCATCAACTGATTAAAAAAAATTTCACACTTGAGTGTCCATTCAAATTTAGTTCCCTTCTTTTGCAAAGAAGTGATGGGATGAGCAATCTTAGAGAACCCTACTATGAACCTTCTGTAGTAGCCAGCTAATCCCATAAAAGATCTGACATCTGACACATTTATGGGTGTTGGCCATTCTCTAATGGCTTCGATCTTCTCTGGATCTACTGTTATGCCCTGCTCTGAAATAATGTGTCCCACAAGTAATGGATCTGCTTTTGATAAAAATAACACTTACTCAACTTGGCATACAACTGATGTTCTCTCAGTACTTGCAATACCAGTCTTAAGTGATGTTCACGCTCCTCTTCGGACTTAGAATATATAAGTATGTCATCCAAGAATACTACGACAAATTTATCCAAATAATTTCTGAATATGCCGTTCATTAAGCACACGAAGACAGTTGGTGCATTGGTCAGTCCAAATGGCACCACTACAAATTCATAACACCCATACTTGGTCCTAAAGGTTGTCTTATGAATGTCTTCTTCCTTGATTCTTACCTGATGGTATCCTGCCCTCAGGTCAATCTTTGAAAATATCTTTGCTCCTCTTAGTTGATCAAAGAGGTCATCAATTCGGGGTAGAGGATACTTGTTCTTTATAGTGTAATTGTTCAGCTGTCGAAAGTCAATACACAGCCTCAAGGTTCCATCCTTCTTTTTGACAAAAAGTATTGGTTCTCCCCAAGGTGAAACACTTGGACATATGTACCCTTTCTTCAAGAATTCCTCCAACTGCAATTGTAATTCTTTTAACTATGGTGTGCTCGTTCTGAAGGTGTTTTTGACACCGGGGTAGCTCCTGGCACTAAAACAATTGAGAAATCTATCTCCCTCCTTGGTGGAAATCCTAGTATTTCTTGGAATACATATTCAAATTCCCATAGCACCGAGAAATATTCGAGGCTTGGCCCCTTTGTATTATCTGGCTCTTCCACATGAGCTTCATATAGTTGAGATCCTTTCCTAAAACATCTTTTCAACTGTAAGGTTAAAATCTCCCTTATAGATATGGGTCTTGGAACTCCTTTCACAGTGCTCCATTTTCCATTTCCATCAAGACATGTAATTGTCTTGTTATGACAATCTAGGACAACATGATGTTTTTCCAACCAATCCATTCCAATCAGAACATCAGAAGACCCCAATGGTATGATATTTAGATCAATACGAGTATTCACACCATTAAGACTTATGGAACAACTTTTGACCATATCATGGATTCTTCTTTTGGTTCTAGTGGCTAACTGAACCAAACTTTCTTTTCCAACTTTACTTTTCTCCAAATGTAATCTATCCACTATCTTAGGATCAATGTAACAATGAATTGCTCCTAAATCAATCAAAATAGCAACATGTTGATTTATGATCTTACCTTCCACCTCGATCATATTGGACTGGTACTCTGCTTGTCAATCATTTAAACTTGCATATATTCTTCCCATATCTTCGATTGTTGTAGCTTCTTGGATGTTGTGCACAGTCTTCACTCTATCCTTTCTATGTGGGCAATCCTTGTAAAGGTGATCTTCCTTGCATCCCCAACATTGGATTGGTGGTCTTCCCCTTTTTCCCAAGGAATATTCCTTCTTGAAATCTCCCTTAGCATATTGATCTTGATGATTTATTTTAGGCTTATTCCTATTGAAGGAAGGTTTTAATCCTTTCCTCCTCTAATCGAACTTCGCATTTTTCTTGTCCTTCCAAGATTTCTGCAGAGATTCTCTTCCCTGGCCTTTCTCATACAGGTATTTAGCCTTCCTGATGGCTTCAGTCAAGATCTTGGGTTCATCATACTTGATCTTTTCCTTATAAAAGGCTGGTAGTCCACTTATAAATCTTTGTATTTTCACTTTCTCGTCACCAATGAACTTGACACACTTTAACAATCCCAAGAACTTCTTCTCGTACTCTACCATAGTCATGCTTCCCAACTTGAGTTCAAAGAACTCCTGCATTTTCTTGTCATAGAAATGCTCTAAGAGGTACTCCTTCTAGAAGTACTTCTTGAACTGCTTCCAAGTGATCCTACTTTCATTAACATGTTCCACTTGCTTCAGTTGGTCCCACCACATTGCATCTTTCCTCTGTAAATGGTAGGTGGCAATCTTGGCTTCCAGGTTGGACAAATAGTTATGCAACTAAAATATCTCATGAGCCCAAGAAACCATGCTTCGACATCATCTTCTCTTTCTCTTTCACCCTCAAAGGAAGGTGGTTTGAGCTTCCTCAACTCTCCTTGCAAACGATCTATCTCTTGTTTCCTTTTTTGGTGTTTGACAGGAGACACCTCTAGACTGCTTACGGGATCATCCGATGCATACAAATTTCTTTCTGAGTAAGGAGGTGGGTGGTGTCCATGAGCTCTGCTAGCACCTCTGGAATAACCAGCTCTTCCATGATCATCCCTTCTTTCATGGCACCTACCTTCTTCCTCTTGTCTTGAGTTTGATCCCTTCTTCGTTTGTCTCTGCAACTGATTTAAGCTCTGCAACACTAGAGCATTTATCTGACTTTTCTCCTCATCAGTCTCTCATTGTCTGCTTTGTAGCTCTGCACTTCCATCTTCAGGCTTCTTACCGTTTCTATTAACATTTCTTGTTCTCCTTTTTCCTTGCATCCATTGGACTCTGTCTCTGCATTACCAACTTTGGTATTCTGGCCTTCGGCCTCCTTATCATGACTGAAGGCTCCATCACCTTCTTCCATTTCCTCAATACGCATCCTGAGTTGATGTGTTTAAACCCCTTAATTCTGCAAAATGTGCAAGCGACCATTTTGTTAGAATTATGCATATGATAAACAAAATTGTCAAACCATGCTACAGGTCTCTTTCTTTTTTTTTTGTTCATGGAGATCATATCCCCATTCTTCGAAAATAGCAGTGTCCTTTTATCCTTGGCTGACACAGAGTTTTATCTTGCGTAGGCACTTCCTTCAAACCACCTTCCTAGGTGACCATGACTAGAAACCACAGCTAAATCCTTCCTTATCACTTTTATGTCTCGAAGACCACCAATTCGGCCCTTAGCCATCCTTCCCTCAGCTCTCAATCTGCACATTACCACGACCATGACCCTGCGCTTAGCTGAAAAGCGCTTGTCCAGAGCTTCGGGACTTCGAAACTTTCATCCAGGACCAGATCAACGGTCCTCGTCCTCTTTCACGATCAATGATCGAGATCCACTTCGGGACTTCGCGCTTCAGGAGTATCAACTTTCCTCACTTGACTCCTCCCGGAACGCTTTTACCCGGAGTTCATGATCTGCCGATGGGTGTCCTCCCATAGATCAGCGGTTGTGAATAGCTTCGGCTCTTCGGGCTTCGGAAGTTTCAAAGATTTCCTCCTGCACTTTCTCCCGGAGTGCTTTCACCCGAAGTCGGCAATCCTTCGACGTGTGTCTTCTGCAATCAATGGTCGATATGTACTCCGACCTTCGGGCCTTCGAGAGTTTTCGACCCAATGCAACCTATCACATATTTCCCCACTGGAGTGCCCAGTCTTCAGAATGCATGATCTGTCGCCACGTGGTGAAATACTGGAAGCGAACACGTGGTCCAATCAGGCGGGTGACACGTGTCACGTCCTAGCTGACATTTCAATCATCCACATGCTCAAAACTTTCTGACACATGGTGCACATCCCATGTGTCCACATCATCCCCGACGACGTCCGCAAGCCACGTCACTTCGAAAATTTCGAGGTCCACATCACCTCCTAGTGATGTTATCGTGCCCCACCCCTTCGGCTCTTCGGGTTCGGGACTTCGCGAGTTTCCACACTAGCACACTTCCAATTCTCCCAAACTCCGATTTCCCGAACTGGCTAAACTGCCGCCATGTGTCTCCCTTATCAGACGACCCATATTAACCTCAGACTTCGAGACTTCGGAAGTTACCGCTGCAAGGATCAACGACTGCCATTCCTTTAGGCCTTCAGACTTCGGAAAACTCAAACCTCAACTTTTTTCCGAAGCTCGCGATCTATTGACGAGTGTCTCCCATGGATCGACAACTATGATTTCTTCGGGTCTTCAGATTTCAGAAATCTCAACTTTCAACCTTCGCTTTTCCCCGAAGTGAGTGGATTTATGCCGTGTGTCCTCCTGGATCGGATGGCTGAGATTCACTTCGTCTCTTCGGGCTTCGAAAATATGAATTCTCAACTTCTCCTCGCTTTCTCTTTCCCGGAGTGCTTTCACCCGGAGCACACAATCGATTGATGCGTGTACTCCTATGGGTCGACGGTCCCCAACTACTTTGGCCATTCAGAGTTTCGATGATCGAGCACTAGCAAGTCACATCACTACATGCCTTTCAATTTGTGGGGGCACGCATTAATGGTTTGGAGTAACCCGCTTTTTTCCCCATAATTCTCCTAACGCTGACACGTAACCCCTTGGTGAAACCATGGTTTGGATTGTAGGATTGCCTTGGGAAATTATCTCCCATGCAACTTGGTTCCCCACAATGACTCCTATCCGTTGATCTCACTCTCCAATGGGATCTGATGGTTATGACCTTATACCTTGCTTCCTTTTCATCGGACGACCCTTGTTCACCTGTCCTCTGATCCAACGATCTCGGATCTCTCTTTATCCTACAGTGGCGATCGCTCCCGAATTCGAAGGGCGAGGGTCACGATCCTTCGAACCCCTTACAACGGATCTATGACAATCTAACTCCTGCATAGATTCCGCAACGCCATTCCTCTTGAGCTTTTCAAATCCACTATCATAGTTCGATCTGTAACCATGAGACTCTGACCAATAGACTCAGCCCATACCGGCCCGGTGTTTCAACCAAAAGATCTGATACCAAACTGTAACATCCCCAGCCACCCACAGGTTGGGGCATGCTTCCTACAAGCCCACCCTTGGACTTCATACTCTTACCGATACCTTCTTTAATTAATAAGAACGCACAAGATACAAGATTTAGCGACATACACAACAATATCCAGCAAGCATGCATAATCTAAGATTTAATTAAACGATAATTAAAATACACAATGGAATACATTCATACACAGGTAATAATATCACAACAGAGAGCACTTATCTTTATAAAAAGGTGACATCAACTGGCTGCAGACCAAGGACGTTCCACCCAACCGTAGACACCAATGCTCCAAATCTCAATAGCAGTGTCACCCCCGAGCCAAGGCTATGAATCCACAAGGACGGTTCCAGAGTGTACTTGGGTTCCCAAACCAGTCAGCTCTCAAGCTCTCACAGGTTTCCCAAAACCCACAACAATCCAAGTACCCATCTCTCTTCTACCCAACATGTACCGCCCAAGAGAATGGACCTCCACCCTTCTCTACCACGTAGTCCCTCAGGTAGTCCTTCTCCTTTTTCCAGGGCCTCCAACACAGCTGGTCCAAAATCTCAATGCTGGAACTCTCAGGACTCGTAGTTGTGAGAAAAATAGGGCACAGGCCAATGCATCTCAGACATGTAGGCCCCAAGTCATGGCTGGATTGTACCAACGACCATTACAACCAACTATCATGTGGCTATTTCTCAATAATTCCTTTCCCTTTTCCAAGCCAAGACATAGGTGAGGATGGATCAATGGATGGGTAAGTGAGTGCATGAAAGTGCACGAGGGAAATGAATGATACAAAATGCAGGAGTGAAGGAGCGGAGGAGCCAATGACCAACCCCACAATCAGACCAAGGATGGGTTTAAGTATTTTTGTGGGGAATCAAGAACCTCCTGGCCTTCCCCAAGAAGCTCACGTGACCGATCCCCTCCCTTAGGCAAAAAGGGTAATTAACATAGAATAAATACTTAGCCCCTCAAGCCCCCTCTCTTGTGGAATCATAACCCCCTATAACTCTAGTCCTTGTCCGTCTAGCATCCAACCATGTATTTATTATTAATAATGATAAAAAAAAAACATTACATGTCTTGGGCACACTGGCCTTTTAATAATTTTTTGGGTACCCTGGCCTCTCAGCATTGTAACAATACATTATTTAAAATGGGGGTTCAAAACCTGGGGTGTTACATGTTTTCCACTGGTTGTGACTATGTGTCATTGATTAAGTAGTCGTGTGCTACTTAGTGTGGTAGTGTACCACTGGATTGTAGTTGTGTACTACTATGGATAGACACAATTGTGTTCTATTGAATGACATTGTTCTGATTTCCATGTAGACTATCAATAGTGTTGAAAATGATTATCAGCTAGATGGATAGTCAGTGTGCTTGTGGACAGACATTCTCCAGGCGGAGAATGGTCCAGATAGAATAGATTGTTGGTGGACAGGTGTTCTCTCTATGGACAATGGTCCAGGTTGACAATTTGTCGACATGTCATGGACTAGTATTTTCCTAAGGCACAAATTGTGGCCCGATTAGGAAAATTGTTCAAAACTGATATTTTCTAAGGCATATAGGTTGAGACGAATCTCTATGGTACATATGACTCTATTAGAAAATAGTCCTAGATTGGTATTCCTATAGGAATGGTCTCTGTAGTCCATGGCGTAGCTTTTAGCATCTGTTGGGACAATCATTCTTCTAGGACGTATGTCCGGATTAGAAGAATGGTCCTCGTATCACTATGTGGAGTGAGTAACTTATTCAACAACATGCTTGATTACTTAGATGGAGTATGGCTTCGAGAGATGATGAAGTTGATTTTATCAAATGATAGTGATGATGGTGCTCATGATCTAATCATGAGATAGTATGTATGGCTATGATGATGCTATCGGTTGAATGGTATGTTTGTGCTCAAGATCATTGCCTTCAATACCTCCCTAGCTAGGAGGGAGGGTTGATATTATGGTAGTTGCAGGAGGTATTTATCTCCACGTGTAATCCTGACAAGAATAGAATATTTTGGGAAGCAAGAAGAAACCCTAAAGCAATGAACATAACCCTATACGACAAGTCGACTCAAGGAAAGATTTAATATTAAGTGTTTAGCCTCCAGAACGAGAAGTCGACCCAGACAGCTCAGGAAAAACAATATAAATACTGGAAGCCAGATCTCATTTGGTACACACAACTCACAACTATAGAAATGTAAAAGTGTGCATTGCAGAAACTGGGTAAGTGGGCAAGTCTGGAGAATAGCTGCAGCTACTACAATCTATATTCTCGGTTTAGGCTTGGACTTTCTATTGGTTATGGTTTGGACTTTTTTCCATGTATGCTTGCTCTGGAGAGAGGTACGCTACATTGATTGGCTATTAGGCCTACGGTTTTCTTCCAGAACCATTCTCTGTCAAGGTTAAGATGCTTGGGGGTGGCTTCGGCCTATGGTTGGGTGACAATATTGCTATATTGTCTATGGTTAAACGAGCACATCTATTATTTCTAACAGACGTGTCAATAACATATTTTTTTGTGTTTGAGTTTTTTGGAAATAAACTATGTATGAGATTTATGAAACATCCAACGTTTCAAGTGGACACTCCACTTATTATGAGAGAAATAAAATTAAAAATAACTAAAATGAACACATTAACTTAATTAAAACAAAAATGTATATACATATATTTAGAGAATGACAATATATGTGTAAGTCAAAAAAATTCTATATACAAATTTTGAATATAAAAATAAATAAATTTAAACTATTTTGTTTTTATTGCAGAATGATATTTTAATATAGGCAGGTAACACATCTCATCGTGGTGATAAGAGCAAATTGCTTCTTGTAGAATCAAAGCTATAAAGTGTGTGAATTAAAATTATTTGTGTACAAAGTTTAAGTACTTAAATATTTCAAAATTAAAAGTAATGAAACTAATTTATTTTTATTTTTATTTTAGATTGAACATTTATTGTGTGTAAATAACACGTCTCATCATGGAAATAAAACCATGTCGCTTTCAGTTGAATAAAATTATATATTTAAGTTTTTAATAATGATATTTTCATTTTTTAAAGTTGGGAGTTTATTATTAATTTTAAATATGCGTGATAGCATGCTTTGCAATTGATGAGCCTTGCTTTCGAACAGAAACTCGCTTTCACTATGAAAGAAATCAATGCAAGTAGTCTAATGGAAGTATTTGACATTGGCTATGGATCTCGGATCTCGAGGGGGACATCCTCCCCCCTCCAGATCCTAAGGTGCTTGCTTTTCACAACTTAGTTTCTATGATGGGGAAGGCTCTGAAACCCCAGTTGATGCGGCGGGTCATCCACCCCCTGCCATCAGAGACCATTTGCAATATAACATTTCTTGATTTGTGTGTAATTGGAATCACATATGCCATAATGCTTCTTTCACATTGCTACATTTTCTTTCTTTTTTATTTGATCATGCCACAACCACTCAGTTTGTGCTTCCGCTCTCATGTATCCATGTTTTCTTCCCTGTAACACCACAAACAGATGTTATAGAATCATCGATCTGTACTAACCAGTCTGCAACATATTCACTTGCTACAACTCGTCTCTTTTTGCAACTTGTCCTCTCACGTTGTAACATGTTTCCTATTGCAACCTTCTCTCTCACTGCAACATGCCTGCTCTTCTACAACATTCCTCCTATGGAAAACTGCTTATGTTGTAACACATATTCTACGGTGAAATATCTTCTGCTGCAACTAATCTCTTACTATGATATGCTTCTACTGCAATACACGTCCCTTGGTTGCAACACGTCTCTTGTTACATAACACCTCTATTGTGACAAATACTTTGCTACAACTCACATCATGTTGCTGCAACATGACTCCTATTATCATACACTTATGTTGCAACATGTATCAGTTGTGACACAACTTTGTTGTAACATGCTTAATGGTGTAGCCTCATGTTGCAACACATTTTTTTCGACGTGCTTGTTGCTGCAACATGCCCAAGCTCCAACACATATGTTGCTGCAACACATCTACACCTGTAGCTGCAACACATCTACACCTGCAGCTGCAACACATCTACACCTGCAGGTACAACACATCTTTGACCACATGTCTTTGGTCGCAATACGCTTATTACGACACACCTCTATTATCACACATATTTTGTTGCAATCCTCCTCCTATTACAACACACCTATGTGACAATACATCCTATGTGTTCGTTGTGGAGCCTGATTATCTTCCTGATTTAGAGGTCTTTGTTTCAACCATGTTTATACCCCATGAAGACTTTACACCCCGGAAAAATGTACACTCCTCCACGTAGGGGAATGTTGAGGGGGTTACCCCCCCTGTGGGGTCCGGGGGCAAGTGGGCCCCCGGAGGAAAATTTCTTTGTAAATGTATATTTTAATTTCATTTTAAATCTAGACCGTTCATTATAAGGTCGCAGATCTGACGGTAGAAGTTATGTTAGGTATTTTTTCCCTAGAAGGCAACCCTCTTTTATGAGGGAAATGTATTGCGTCTATGTATCATTGTGAATATTGTATTATGAGTGGGGAGACTGTGAGAGAAATAAGAGGAAGTTACAACGAGTGTGTTGTAGGTTGTATCCCTTCATTTGCTGGATAATAATAAAGGAAGGACCTGGAAATTTCTCTGGTGGATGTATCCCACACTAGGGTAACCACGTATATCTGTGTCTCTATTGCATTGTGTATCTTTTGTGTTTTATTTCCGCATTTGTTTTATTTTATTGCTTCGTGATCCTGTTTTTCTAACAACTGGTATCAGAGCAAAATGTAACTTGCATGAAAAGAGGGTTCCTGGTTGGAGTGGGAGCAATGGCGGAAGATGGAAAGTTTAGAGTCGAGAAATTTAACGACCAAAACTACTAGTTATGGAAGATGTAGATGGAAGATTATTTATATCAGAAGGATCTATTCCTACTATTGGGTGGAATAGCAAAGAAGTCGACGACCATGAAGGATGAAGAATGGGAGATTCTTGACAAAAAGGCTCTAGAAACGTTATGGTTGAACCTGGCAGCGTTGGTGGCCTTCAATATTTCAAAAGAAAAGACAGCGAAGGAGCTGATGGATGCATTGGCTAAACTGTATGAAAAATCCTCAGCGTCCAATAAGGTATTTCTAATGAAGAGATTATTTAATATGAATATGTCAGAAGGTGGGTCTGTTGCATATCATTTAAATGAATTTAATACTGTTACTGTGCTAGAATTTTGGGAAGAAAGGACATCTAAAGAAAGGCTGCAGAGCTCCAAAGAAAGAAAGAGATGGACAACAAGAGAAAAATCAGCAAGCAAATGTAACAGGTGATGTGTTACAAGATGCTTTGATTCTTTTTGTAGATAATATTTATGAGTCCTAGGTAGTAGATTCATGGACTTCATTTCATGCCACACCCCACAGGAAACATTTTCTAGATTATGTTCAAGGTGATTTTGGACAGGTTCATTTGGGTGATGATGCACCATGCAAAATTGTTGGAATGGGAAAGGTAAAAATAAATCCAAGGAATGGAAACCAATGGTTGTTGAAAGAGGTAAGACATGTTCCAAATCTAGGGAAAAATCTAATTTCAAGAGGGCAGTTGGCAAGTGAAGGTTGTATATCCATATTTACAGATAAGGTGTGGAAGGTCACTAAAGGATCATTGGTGACAACAAAAGGAGAGAAGGTAGGTACATTATATTTATGTATTGGTAATACTGACTCTTCTATCTCTTTAGCTTCTACATAAGTGGATACAATACTGTGGCATCATAGGCTTGGAAACATGAGTGAGAAGGGGATGCAAATACTTCACAAAAGAAATTTATTGCCAGATCTTAAACAAATTGATTTGGATTTCTGTGAGCATTGTGTTTATGGAAAATAGAAGAGAGTCAGATTTCCGAGAGTCGGAAAAGAAAAGAAGAGTGAAAGGTTAGAGCTTGTGCATACAGATGTATGGGGACCAAGTCAGGTATAATCTCTTGGTGGCTCTCGTTATTATGTTACTTTTATTCATGACGCAACTAGAAAAACTCGGGTTTATTGCATTCGACAAAAATCTGATGTTTTTAATACTTTTAAGAAATGGAAAGCTTTGGTTGAGAATGAGATAGGAAAAAGGTTGAAAAGTGCCTAAGATCAGATAATGGAGGTGAATATTGCAGCAAGGAGTTTGATGATTATTGTTAATACGATGGGATTCGTAGAGAGAATACAATTCCAGGAACACCATAAGAAAATGATGTCTCAGAAAGGATGAAAAGGACAATCATGGAGCGTGCCAAGAGTATGAGATTGCAAGTTGGTTTGCCCTTACAGTTCTAGGCAGATGTTGTAGATATTATTGTTTACTTAATAAACAGAGGACCTTCAAGCTCTTTGGATGGTGGAATTCCAGAGGAGGCATGGACATGTAAAAAGGTAAACTATTCTTTTTTGAAGACTTTCAGTTGTGAAGCATTTGTCCATATTGATAAAGAAAATAGAACAAAGCTTGAGGCAAAATCCAAGAAGTGTACCTTTATTGGATACAGTGTTAATGATTTTGGTTATTGCTTATGGGATTATGAAAATCACAAAATCATTAGGAGTAGAAATGTCATATTCAATGAGAAGGTCATGTACAAAGATCAGTTGCAAGGAAATATACAAGAAAAAGAAAAACCAGAATACATAGTGCTTGATGAGATTATTGAAAAAGAGATTCCAAAGGTACCAAAAAATCAAAATGTACAACAACAGGAGCAACAGGTACCTCAAACTCCTGCAAGTGTTGTTAGAAGATCTACTAGGTTAAGTAGACCCCCTGAACGATACTCTCCTTCATTGTATTATTTATAGTTGACTGATTCTGGTGAACCAAAATGTTATGAAGAGGCAATGCAGGTAGACACTAAAAAGAAGTGGGAGAAAGGAATGAAAGAGGAAAGGGAATCCATGGTAAATAACCAGACTTGGGATTTGGTTCAATTTCCTGCAGAAAAAAGAACATTACAAAATAAATGGGTTTACAAGTTGAAGGAAGAAGATGGAGGAAAAAAGCGGTACAAGGCTAGACTTGTTATAAAGGGGTTTTCACAAAAGAAAGGTGTATATTTTGATGAACTATTTTCTCCTGTTGTTAAAATGACTTCAATTAGGACTATTTTAAGTCTTGTGGCAGTAGAAGACTTGCATATTGAATAGTTAGATGTAAGAAAAACTTTTATCCATGGGGATTTGGAGGAAGAGATTTATATGCAACAACCACAGGGGTATGAGGTCAAAGGAAAGGAGAATTTGGTATGCAGGTTGAAGAAGAGCTTGTATGGCCTAAAGCAAGATCCAAGGCAATGGTATTTGAAGTTTGACAGGTTTATAACAAAACAAGGTTATAGTAGATGTCATTCAGATCACTGTGTTTATTTTAAAAGGCTAGAAAATGGAAGCTATATTATCTTGCTATTGTATGTAGATGACATGCTTGTTGCAGGGTCTAATATGCAGGATATAAATGTTCTCAAGAAGAAATTAGCTAATTCATTTGCGATGAATGAAAATCCTTGATATGAGAATAAGAAGAGACAGGAAAAATCGCAAATTGACATTGTCTTAGGGTGAGTACATAGAGAAGGTGTTGGAGATGTTTATAATGTAGAATGAAAAACCAGTTAGTACACCTTTGGCTAGCCATTTCAAATTAACTAAGAAAATGTGTCCCAAGACACATGAGGAGATAGAATACATGTCCAGGGTCTCTTATTCATCAACAATTGGCAGCTTGATGCATGCGATGGTTTGCACAAGACTAGATATTGCACAGGTAGTGGGAGTTGTGAGCAGGTATATGAACAATATAGGTAAAGAACATTGGGAGGCAGTAAAGTGGATTCTCAGGTATTTGAGAGGTACTGCTACTCATGCATTATGTTTTGGAGGTTCAGACAATATTCTACAGGGATATGTTGCTTCAGATATGGCAGGTGATAAAGATAGCAGGAGGAGCACCACAAGGTATGTTTTTACTATAGGAGGAACAATAGTAAGTTGGATTTTGAAACTGCAAAAGGTTGTTTCACTTTCAAGAACAAAAGCAAAGTATGTTGTTGCTACATAGGCTAGTAAAGAAATGATTTGGTTACAGATGTTTATGGAGGAACTGGGAAAGAAGCAGGAGAATAACAGGTTGTACTGTGACAATGAGAGTGTCATTCATCCTGCAAATAAATCAGCCTTCCATTTGAAGACTACATATATACAACTCATGTACCATTTTATGTGATCCGTCTTGGAAGATGGACATCTAAAGTTGGAAAAATTGCACACTAGTCAGAATCCTCCAGACATGTTAACAAAGGGAGTAACCAAGGAGAAACAAAGTTCTTGCTCAGTTTCAGTTGGTCTTCAAACATGAAGGTGAATATGATAAATTTTTCAGGTCCAAGAAGGATCATAGTCCAGTAGATACAACAACGTTGGAGTTGATCAGTCTCCAAGTGGGAGATTGTTGGTTTTGGAGCCTGATTATCTTCCTGATTCAGAGGTCTTTGTTTCAGCCATGTTTATACCCCATGAATACTTTACACCCCAAAATAATGTACACTCCTCCACNGGGGGGGGGGGGGGGGGGTTACCCCCCCTGCGGGGTCCGGGGGCATGTGGGTCCCCTGCGAGGGTTCGGGGGCAAAGCCCCCGAAGGAAAATTTTCTTTGTAAATGTATATTGTAATTTCATTGTAAAACTAGACTGTTCATTATAAGGTCGCAAATTTGATGGTAGAAATTATGTTAGGGTTTTTTTTCCCTAGAAGGTAACCCTCTTTTATGAGGGAAATGTATTGCGGCTATGTATCATTGCAAATATTGCATTCTGAGTGAGGAGACCGTGAGAGAAAGAAGAGGAAGTTACAACAGGTGTGATGTAGGTTGTATCCCTTCATTTGTTGGATAATAATAAAGGAAGGACCCGACAATTTCTCTGGTGGACGTAGCCCACACTGGGTGAACCACGTATATTTGTGTCTCTATTGTATTGTGTATCTTCTATGTTTTATTTCTGCATTTGTTTTATTTTATTGCTCCGTGATCCTGTTTTTCTAACACTATGTTCAAATATATATATTGTTGCAACATGCATGCACCTATTGCAGCAACAAATATCTTGCAATAATTCGTCTCATGTTACAACACACCTCTGATGTGGTAAATCTCTCGTTGCAACACATAACCCACAATTGAGACTACAACTTGTTTGCATCTTCTGTACTCAGAAACAACCCTCAATGCTCATATAACTAGAGCGCTCATCCTCCCCATGGAAGACCACAATTCCAACACGACCTTCCACAAATTCATGCCACTTGCACAACCATATCATATATGACTATTTTCTATAGGATACTCATTCAAGCAATGAAATTAACTTGCACATAATCATGTCAAGAAGACGAAAAATACATAATATAGGATTACATTCACACATGCACACATAAGGGTTAAATTTGTAAATCATCAACTCTTTTATTCATCATACAAGTTACAATACAATGACTCAATGGCCAGATCTAAGCTTACAATATTCATTGGATTTCCAGACCAGAGGCCATGGCAACCTCAACCACTTCTCCCTCTCCTATCTCGCAAGATCTCTCTTTTTGTTGGTTCTACAAGCTCCCTTACAATCTCTTGATGTTGTGTTTTATTCCTCCACAACTATTCGCTTCAGTTTCCAAAGGCTTCTCACGTCCTTCCATCTTCCGGCTTCTGATTCGTCCTTTCCTCAATGACTCTTCTCTTTTTGCATGTCCTTCCAACTTTAACCTAGTAACACGCTCCCTTCAACACGACTACAACTACTTCTGTAATAGCTTGCCCTCTACAACATAACTTTCCACACACTTATCCATTCTATGGCAGTACTCTCGGCTACCCCGCTGTCGAATTCTGCAATATTACTCTAATATGTAGTAATGTTGTCACTCCCTATAGTGCAGCCATTCACAACCTACAATAACCAATCATTGTTGTGACAATTTTTCACGTCCCTGCAACTTCCTTTGTCGTGCCATCCCCATGATGATCGACATGCTCTTGCATCACTAGTCCTCTTGGTTTGTAAAGAAACTAGATAATATTCCTAAAGTCCCTCTTCTCACATATTATTCTCGGTATATGGCATTGGATTTGGTAAATTGTGGCATGGTTGGGAAATTTAATGGCCTATGACTATCTCCCAGATCTATGGCGAATTGGGTCCAAAGGAATTGGCAAGTTTTGACCAAGCGCAAGCTCACCTATTACTTATCTGGACAAGGCTTTTGTGCCTTCTTGTTTGAAGCCAACCAAGACAAGGATTTCTTCTTTAAGAATGGCCCCTACTTCTTCAGCACTAGAGGAATGTATCTAAATCGACGAACACCATATTTCAAGCTTAAGTATGACGCCCCTTCAATTGCTTTGGTATGGGTTCACCTGCCATATTTACCCCTACTTTTTTGGAATGAAGACATGCAACATCAATGATAATCTAGGTAGATACATTGACAAATATGAACCCAAAGACAATATGTTTGCGTGTTCCCGAATATGTGTGGGAGTATATCTTGAAAAGGGTCTTCCTAAATAAATTATTATGACCCTAGATAACTGGGAGAATGTCCAACCTGAGACTATGAGAAATTACCCTTCAAATGGAAGTCATGCCATGAATACGACCATTTTATGAAAGATTGCAAAAAGAGTGCTCAGGTTTCTAAACTGACCCGGGATAAAGAGAAACTATGGAAGACTATAAAAAAAATGAATGCAAAGTGGGTCGTTCTTCCCTCAACTCTTAAATATGGTCCTTTAGTTTCAGGCCTATCGACACCCTCTAGATCCAAGCAAGCATAAATGCAACCTCATGAAGTTGAATCCAACCCTTTGTGTATTCTAGATCCAACTTGAAAGACCCCTAACCACCCAAGGGGAGGAAGCACAAGCTCATAGTCCAACATGTATGAAATATTATATCAAGAAGAATCAATCTCATTTTATGAAATAATGGTTGCTTCAACCCCCTGCTTCATCTTTCCCCCCCAATTTTCCTTTTGTTTTGGAAATCAAGAAGCTTTGCTCTCCTCTGTTAGTGAGGACTTGTATTGGATCGTCTATAGGAAATAGAAAATTTTCCAAAAAAGTAGCAGATCTATTTAGGTATCCTTACATGGAAAAAATCCCATCAACAACTATAGGATCAAGACAAGGAAGAGAATAAAATGAAGGAAAGGTTTCCCAAGAAAGCAGGTAGGAAGTCTACCATGGAAAAATGGAAGAGATAGAAAATTATGAGAAAATATTGGATACCTAAAGTACTGTAGGAAGATCGTTAGGAACTGGATCAAGAAACACCAAAAATCCTAGAGTCCTAGCTCCATCACAAGGCGAGAGCAAAAAACCATTGGGTAAATAATGATCATAGTCTCCTGGAACTTTAGAGGCATGGGTAGTCGATTCAAATAGGAAACATTAAGACATATAATAAAATCAAAAAAATCCTCTCGCCTCCTCCTCCATTAGACTAAGCTAGAGGCTTTCGAAACATTAAAATCAAACAAGATCGAGTGGAAAAATAATGAAGATACAACAATCAGTTTAAGAGGTGCATCTAAAGGAATTTGCACATTTTGGAATAGCCCCCTTCTACATATGGACTTTTCAAACCAAACTCAACATTAGATACTGGCAAGCTTTATTTATAAAAAAAACATGAAAGTGACTCGATGTTTTCAATGTATACATGTTGGTTGTATACAAAGAAAAGGAAGATTGTTGGTCCTTGATTTTAGTGTTAAAGGATTGTGAATACTCACAAAACATTGTTATAGCTAGAGATTTCAATGTAATGCCAAGTCATAAAGAAAAAAGATGGGGGAGTATCATAAGAGATCCCTTTTGAGAAAGGATGGAAGATCTTATATCATAATGGGACACAGTTGATGTAAACTTGGTCAAAGGGATATTTGCATAGTCTAACAAGAGCATCGGCCCAAATCATATAGAGACACGCCTTGACCGCTTTCTATTGCAAAGTGATTTTCTTTTGAGCAACAATTCCATTTCCTCTAAATACCTCCATGGGAAACTTATGATCACAAATCTATTGTCCTTAAGATTATGGACTCCCAGGACTATGGGCCTATCCCATTCAAATTTAACTCCCCTTGGCTCCAAGATCAAAATGTTGTAAGAAGGATGTCAAAAGAGTGAAAAAATTGGGTCACATGATCTCCTATCTATATATGGGAGAAAAAAGTAAAAGCTATTAAAATTTCTCTCAAAGAATGGGCAAAGAGCGCATATACTCCTATAGAAATTGAGAAAGAAGAGCTCAAATCATAGATGGAATCTCTTCAAGACACACTAGAGGAAGAAACTATAAGCAGTGAGCTCCAAAATGGAGAAAGTATGTTTTTTCAAAAGTTCCATAAGGCTCTTAGATATAAGGAGAAAATGTGGAGGTTCAAATCTCACAATCTATGGTTAAACTTAGGGGACATAAATACCTCATTTTTTCATAGACAAGTTAAAGTTATACTTCTAAAAAACAATGTTAAATAAATCACCTTGGAAGATGGAAATACCATCAACAACTTTTTGGAAATAAAGGAGACCACCCAAACCCATTTGTAGGAATTACATTCAGACTATGAAGGGGTTGATCCAACAGTTAGGGCGTCCATGCTAGAAAATATCCCCTCATTTATTTTCTCTGATGAAAATGTAGCGCTGATGAAATAAATTAATGATGACAAAATTTATAGCACAATATGGGGTCTGGCACCTAATAAATCTCTTGGTGCTAACGGATTCACAATCCATTTCTACATAGCCTGCTAAAATATCATCAAAATAGATCTAAACATGATGATGTGGTTTGTGCAAAAATATTGCAAAACTGGAGGTAGCACAAACTCATCCTTTCTTTCTCTTATTCTAAAAGACACCAACTCCTCTTCCTTCTCCAAGTTTTGCCCAATATCTCTTTGCAATGCTTCCTACAAACTCTTAACAAAGATCACGACCAACAGGTTAAAAAAGATCCTTCCCCAAATAATTTCCAACAATCAAGTATGGTTCATGCAAAAGCATTAGATCATAGACAATATTATAATGGTTTAGTGAGCTATCCCCTCCAGCCAAACAAATAAAGATGAAGGTATGATCATTAGAATTGATATGGCCAAAGCTTTTGATAGGGTAAGACATTATTTGCTCTTCGATGTCCTTTTCAAATTTCATTTTTGTCCCTCTTTTATTCGTTGGGTCTCCTCTTGCATCTGCAATACATGGATTACCCCTTTGGTAAACGAGAGACCTACTTCCTTTTTCAAATGCACTTGGGTGTTGCGACAAGGTTTCCCCCTCTCCCCTCTTATTTACATTATTATGGTTGAATCTCCGAGTAGAAAATCGAAGGCATAGAGGTGCTATGGCAATCTTCCAAGAATTAAATTAGTAAAGGGAGTCAAAAGTATGAATCATTCTCGGTTTGTCGATGATACACTTCTCTTGGGTGGTGCCTCTTCTATCATGGTTGAGAGATTTAAAAGGGTTCTACATAAATTCACTAATGCTTTCGATGGAAAAATCAACAACAATAAAAGTCAAATCTACAGTTGGAAAACAAGCCCACATCTTCTTCAAGTCATTTCCATAATTCTTATGTTCCCTCATTAGGAATCATGGAACTCATTCAAGTACCTCACAATGCCCATTTGCTTGACAATTCCAACATCACAACCTTGGCAGAGTGTTATTGGTAAAATCAAATCCAAGTTTCAACAATGGGGATCTCATGGTTGGATTTGACAGGTAGAGTGGTGCTTGTTAAATTGGTCCTCTCTGCTCTTCCCATTTTTCAGTGCTCAACCATGTTAGATCCATTTGGAACAATGCAACAAGTTGTGTTGGCACACTTACTTATACTAAGAGGGGGGGTGAATCAATATAGGACTATTTTTATTTTTCTTTACTGTACTGGACTTCTCAATTCATTTCTTTACTAACCATGAGAAATACATAAGAAAAATATACAATCATACACTGTACAGTACGCAAAAATTAACCTAGAAACCCAAATGGGAGAAAAACCATGAAACTTTTATTCAAATGTTTTCACAGGCAACAACCTGTTATAAGCACCAATGTGTTACAATATTTACAAGCACCCACCTGCTAGAGACACCAATCTCATTGACATATCATCGAATCAACAATAATTGTAGGCACCAACCTACATGAGACACCAATCCCCTCTCCTGAGCACTAACTCGGTACTATATGTAGGCACCCACCTACAATCATAATCTTTGCAGGCACCGACCTGTACAAAAAAAAAAGAATTTCAGATCTTCTGCTCCTTTTCGATTTCCAACTCCCAAAACCCTCAACACCTTTGTACCCTTACTTTCTCCTCCTTTTATTTCGTATTATTCCAATATCCTGCACCCCCAATGATCCTGGAGGATCTAGGAATGCTCATAGAGGTCTAGAAAGATCCAGAACATCCACAAAGATCCAAAATGGTTCAGAAATGCTCAAAATTCAAATTCTTCAAATTGTCTCGAAAATTCCATCATTGCGTATAGCTCGATGGTAGCTTTCCAACGGTGGAAGTTTCACCTCAAACGAAGTTCGTATGCAAAATATATAAGTGGTCAAAGTTCCATTCAACCAGGTCAAAAGTCAAAGTACAGGGCAAATAAAGAGGTGACATGTGTCACCAATACAGGGGTGACACGTGGCACCTAATTGGTAGTTGATTGGGCTAGGTACAATCCAAGTAGTTCAATCGCATGATGACAAGTGGCAGACAATTTGGTTCAATCAAGTGATGACATGTGGCATTGGAGAGCCCATGAGAGGCTTCCACGTGGCAACCCCTCATTGGCCAATGCTGGTTATGTGTTGTAAAATC
Source organism: Picea engelmannii (assembly GCA_009831015.1). Classification (NCBI taxonomy): domain Eukaryota; kingdom Viridiplantae; phylum Streptophyta; class Pinopsida; order Pinales; family Pinaceae; genus Picea; species Picea engelmannii. Next base: position 124,390 of record ML788537.1, on the reverse strand, counting down.
TTTAGAGTCAACAGGGTTTGACCTCCATAGCCACCAAAGTCTTCACATACCTCTCCATAACAACGTGCCAACACATGACACTTGATAACTATATGGCAAGCAATACATATAAAGTTGTATAAAGGTTCATTTGGGCGGCCAAAGGGTCGAGGGCTTAGTTGGCCCTTGATCTTGTTATGCCACAATATAACCAACACCATTCGCGGAGGGGGCTATCACAAATATTCCGGCGGGAGTTTAAATAACCATATGTTTTGGTTATAATGTATATCCGTTCCATCATTTGCGCGGAGGGTAGACTATATGCTATTCATAACATATAGTTTCAAACTATATATTATATCCAAACTACCATGTAACTAAAACTAAGGGAAAGTTATATCGTTATAACTTATAACAAAAATATCAACGGATAATACAGTGGTCAATGGGAATGGAACCCACGACCTACTATATATATTGTATAGTTTTAACCAACTCGCCTATAATTCTAATTTGGTTACAAAACCAACAAACAAAATATTTAATGCCTACCACTAAGTTCATAATTTAGTTAAGAAGGGTGCGCGTACATAAAGCGTGTCGGGGGTCACCTTAACAAAATTTCAAGTATTTTATATCAATTTTGCATGATTTTTTTCCAGGAACTCAACAATGCACTTTGTTTCTGTATTTGAGAAACATGTAAAAAGGTCATTGTAAAACACAAGCATTTGATCATTAATATAAGAAGTCTCTATTGGAAGTGGACCCAGAGAGGTAGCCCAAATTGGGTGAACTCCGATTTCTCCAACTTGTGTATGTGATTGTGTTATTATTGTTCAATTCAAGTTCAATAATATGCAAGTTATTTATCATTAAAGTGGAATTGGCTAGATAAGTATTTCACATGTAATTTGCAAAACTGTTAAGCGATCATTTTATTTCGAAGATCAAGTAGATGATTATATATATTTAAAATTATCGGCATCTAAGGATTTTTCGAATCAAGTTTGTATCAGAGCCAGGTTTGAAAATTATTTTGCAAGTGGATGCTTACAAGAGCCAAAATCAAACTTGGTAAAGGAAAACTAGGAAGTTATAAGTTTGAAATTGGAAAGAGATTTCGACAACATAAGATGACTTCTGAAAAAAGGAGAAGAAGAAGATCAACCTATAAGCCATGAAGAGATCATAGATACACTTCAATCACTAAGAGAAATAGTAGATGAGTTAGAACGGAGAATTCAAAGGCCTGGAAGCAGAGAATCTTCGATAAAAGGAGAAGGAGGAAGTGAAGGCGGTAGACCTTCTGAGCCCCCTTCCCCTTCCTCATCATCATCATCAGTTTCTTCTGAAGCAAGTAAACATTCTTCTCATCGAAATAAGTCCTCCAAGAAGACTGACCATAATTTGCCTTTATTAAAATTGGATGTTAAGTTCAAGTTGTCGACCTATGATGGAGAATTGAATCCCAAGAAATTGGGCAATTGGATCAAGTATATAAAGGTATATTGCAGGGTTCAAATAATTATGGACGAGGTTGCAAAGATACAATTGGTTTCTCTTAGACTAAGTGGAATTGCCTTAATATGGTGGGAGAGTAAGATGCAAGTTGATCTGGTTCAAAATGGTAAAGTAATCTCTTTTCAGGATAAGTTTATTAAGGCTATTAGGAAACAATTCTATCCACTGACACATACACAGATGGCAATGATCGAGTGGCAGCATTTGAGACAAGGTAAAGGCCATAATATTCAGGCATATACACAGGAATTCAAAAAGAAGGAATTATCCCTATGAATTTTGTTGTATACTCACGAAACTCTTCTGAAATATTTTGGTGGCATGCACTCATATCTTCGTCACATTATTTTAATTTTTAGTCATGTTATCGCACAATTTGTACTTGCCCAAAGCCCAAGTCAAGTGAGACAAGGTTGGCATAACAAGGGGGTGACGTATCATTATCACCTGAATAGGAAAACCCTTTCTGTTTAGGAGTAGGATAAGACTACCCCAAGGGAGACATCCCTAGTGACCTAAATGGATGGTGAAAAGAATCATAGATACAATTTACCCCCCTCTCACTAGTCACTCAAGTTAAATATGTTGCAATGTTTATGTCTTTAAGAGATTCAACAAATGTAGAAATAAGGTGTAACTGCCCTTAACAAGACAACAAGTGAATAAATTTGCAGTTACAAGAAAGAATGATATTGGTGCTTCAATGAGACATTAAACTTGTGAAATATAATTGCTAATCAATAAGTGTATGCAACAATGAGAAAATGTACAACAACAATGATAAATGTATGACAACTGCAATATATCCTTCAGAAAATGTACTTAATGACAATAGAATATAACACTTTAACTCTTGAATGATAACACTATGTCATGTGCAAATTCTGGAATGATTTGACTAGCAATAATTTTGAAAGGGTTGCTAAAAGATAGTAGTAATAGAAATTATAACAACAACAAAGTAGGGTCAGTTTTACTAGACTAGGTTAGAGTTAGTAATAGTTAGTAGAGGTAGGAGTTGAAATATTTAAGGTAGAATGTTTGTGGATTTCTCAAGGAGATGAAACTTGAATATTAGTGCCTTGTGGGAGTGATGGAGTCAAATATGGCATCTTCTTCTTGAGGCTGATAGCAATAATCATATTGCTAATCTAAGAAGGAAAGTACCTAGTGGGGAGTAGCACCTTAAATCTTCCTAGGATTCAAGATTTAAGAAGGAGTCAAGCTAGGGTGTAGGCTCTTCTAGGCCCTAGTGCCTCCTTCCTCTTAGAATTATTTGAAAAGTAAATTTAAATGCAAACACAATTAAACAATACCTCTAAAGTGCTACCACTTTAGGGCTTTAGATGTTTGACAATTATGAAACCAATCTAGTGAAGCTTAACAAATAATAAAGTAAAGAAGTAGCACCTTAAGTTCTTTACTTCTAGGGTTTTATCTAGCATGCAATTTCATAATCTTTACCATGAACAAGTAAACAATACCATAACCATTCCAATGAAATGAGATTTTTTTTTTTTGCTTACTTTCAACAAGAATAATCATGCCAATAAACACTAGATTGCCAAAACACTTCACCAAAATTTGATCCAAGTTGCAAAGAAAAGGCTCCAAGACAAATGCGCCTCACAATTTCAGCCAAGTACTCCCAAGAAGGGGGCAAATTCCAGTCCTTTTATCTCCAAGTGAGAGTTATCATGAAAAAATGAAATTAGCCAGCCATATTTATATGGGAAATCTTGGCTAATTTACCCAAAATTTGTGTCTCTTCGCAAAACAAAGCCTACATGTCAATTTGACTCTTAAAATTCAAAATTAAATTATTTTTCACAAAACAAAACCCTAAAGAGGGTGATGTCATCCTTCCTAGGGTGATGTTAGGCCTCCTCCATGAGACGTTGAGGTCATCTAGCAAAACATTGGGCTTCCAAAGGCCCCCCTCCATGGCACACGTGCCAAAAATGCAACCCAACATCTCTCAATGTCAAACCCTAGCCTTGGGTGACATCATGGGGCTACTAGGGTGATGTAAAAGGTCTCAAAAGACAAAGTCCAAGTGGGGAAGGATGGCCCCTCATCGTCTAGGCCTGCCAAGGTGCCTCCAAAGGCAATATACTCTTCCTTCATTGTGGAAACTAGTCATCACTGTCTTGCCCCAAGCCTGAGGTCTCTGCATCCATCCTTGGGCTTCAAGCCCTCATGAAGATTCGAACTGATCATATCCTCATGAATAACTATCCACCGGGTAAAGTCCTACAAAGACAAAAAGTACGCACTCCAGGGGTCCATAAGTCACAAGTATCATGACAAGTGAATCACATCTAACAATCAAAGCACTTGAACATGTGCATCAAACCACCCTAACCCAAACAAATGCTCAAATACGTTATACAACTTGTCAAATTTTGGTTTGGAAAGGGTCTCAAGATGTCCTATTGGGTCAATAACCCCTAGGTTTAGGGTGTTTCCTAGGTGGAGCCTATCCTAGTCATGTGTGTATGTGAGATGGTGTGGGGTAAACTTTTGGGCATGGGGTTCATGACATACAAGGGTTTGTATTGTCTTACCTATGGGTGCCTTTGTGGAGGGTGAGTTGCCCCTTGTCCTCAATGCAATTTTTTGAAGCCCATTTTTTTCCATCTTCTTCTTAGATTTTTCTTTCATGTTTCTTTCATGTTTCAAGGAATTAGTTAGAGGACATTGTCGTGGATTGGTGTCCAGATACAATAGTGTCATTCACAAATACCTCGCGGAAATTAGAAGGATGGATCGTGATGAGACTCCCTTTCCCTCAATCATGTAACTGAGAGCCACTACCCTAGCTTGATGACCAGATGATGGTAATATCATACCGCTAAATACCTATGATCGTGATAGGTCGGCTCGTGATGAGACCTCGTCTCCCCCAACTAACACTTTGGGTATTCATTATCATCCATTTTGTAGATCCCCAATTTCTTACATAGAAGCATTTCATTGCTTTCTCGGGGATCCCTAGCTGAATCATTTCAAAGGTTTTATGATTAGATTTTATCTTTTTCCAGCTACTATACCATTTGGGCCTTTAGCCCCTTCTTCCCATGAGGTAAGCTACAATCCCTTCTTCGGCCAATAAACCCTAAGATCCAAAAAGGCTAGGGAGATGGAGGGAAAAAGTATGGAAAGTGACAAGTATGGTAGGGAACGGACAATGAATTTTCAAGGAACCACCCAATAGCAACCCATTTCTGAGGGCAACGAACTTACTAGGACACAATGACACCCCCCAGGTTTAAAAAAGGGAAAGAGTATAAATTCCAAGCAAATGTTTAGAAATCAAGAAAGATACATTGCAACATATTCAAGTGCTTCAAATATCATATTGATATGTACCATGATACCTAGACTCATTACCTCATGGAGCAAGACCCATTTCCTTCTGGGACCAGGCCGATGCGATTGACACTGCTGTTGATGATGTGTAGAATGCATTGAGGAAAAGAGGGGCCCTCTGGGGCTATGCTTTGTCCATCTAGCTCTCGACACTCCATGTATGCAACCCATGGGCCTTGAGACATAATATCCTTAGTTACCCCTAGGATAGGGGGTAACAAGTCCTACTAACATTGATAAGGTGTCAGTGCAAGCTACACATCTAGAGGCTAGTAAGGGTAAGCATGCAAGCGATGATAAGAAGCCATTCAAGTTTGAAAAGAAACCAAAAGGTAAATGGAAGAGTAATAAATCAACCATAGTGAAGCAAGCTGAGGGAAGACCTACATGTTCCCACTATAAGAGAAAGGGACATGAGGAATCACAGTGTTGGAAGATGCATCCAGATCTATGACCGAAGAAATACAAGGATAAAAGGAAGCAGAAGACTGTTGCATCAACTCATCAGGATCTAGGGTCAGATTCTGGAGATGAATCCAAGATCATGGCCGTGGGAAGCAAAGATATATCAACTATCAGTTCAAATTCTTCAGTTCAATTTGTCAAGATGGAAAGTCATATTGATTAGAAGAAAATAAGTGAGCTTTTTCATGTCAGAGTTATTGTCAAGCATACAAACGAAGATACTTTATTTGATAGTGGATCTCAAGTAAATATAATATCTGAAGAAATTGTTAAGAAGCTGTGATTGAAGACGACTATTGGCCCTTGACCAATTGTTGGAGATCCTTGGTCATGTTTGACCTATTTTGGGACTTCTACAGGCTGGTCGAAGGCAGAGTGCAAGTCGAAGTAGAGATCGTGGGATCTCAACCCCTTTTAGGGCACTTTTGGGATGAGGGTTTATGTAACGGGTATGGGAATGTCGGACCATGGGTTTACCCATGTTTAGGCCCTTTTGTAATGTATAAATAGAAAGCTAGGTGATGCAAGTAGGCGGTGCTAAGGGTGTGATGCTAGGTGCTAAGTATAGTGCTAAGTGCAAGTAATTGAAAGAGGCTCTATGCTTAGTGTATGTTGAGGCTGTAAAGCTAAGTGTGGGTCATCTGTAGTGCTTTGTTCATAGACTGTGTAAGGAGGCTTTGTGCTGTGATCTAACTCGGGGAAGGAGGATCTGGTGAGGTGCGTGCAGATCTCCTGTCCTCTGCGGAGTAAGGTTTTGATGCTCTATGCCTGTAAGAAGCTTGACATGAGATAATAGAGAAGAGAAGAGTTGGTGGACGTAGCCCCACATTGGGGTGAACCACGTATATCCTGTGTTATGGTTGATTTGTGCATTATGGTTGTTATATTTTTCATATGATTTAAGATTAGTGCAGTAATGAATGTTTAGATGAATCTGGTATGATAGATTAATTGCTTAGTGATGTGAATGAATTCTATATCTGATCTTTTCCCATGTGCTAAGTGCTTAAATGTGTTAGATCTGGTTGAATATTGCGTTGTTCTGTAATTAGGGTTTGGATATGTGATGTGGATAAGGGTTAGATACTGATGAATATTAAATGCTAAGTGCTTTGTTAGAGTGGTGTAATCACATATCTGTGTCCCAGGTAGGTTGCAGACATTTGAGTCATGCAACCACCCCTGCCTCTACCTCGGGTGAGACTTCATCTACTTTGCAGGTGTTGCCAAAAGGGCCGATAGTTAGTGTTTTGTTGGTGTGTTGTTGAAGCGTTGAACCCTGGGTCTGCCCCTGTGCCAACAAATGGTTTGGTTTCCAGGACTTGAAACCGTGATTGCTGGGAACTGAAGAAAAGAAAGCTTTGTGCGTAGATCTGCTACTTTAGTGCATAGTATTCTACTTGACTTGCAAATCTCTGTGCTAAGAAGAGAAGTTCGATCTGAAGAAAAGAGGTACGATCTTGAAGCTTTGTGCTTTGAGAAAGGTAAGATAAGTGAAAATTTTTGTTTCGAAAGAATGAATCTAGGTATGTTTGATAAATTTTGTCCTAGTATAAAAAATAGGGTACATCTAGAAGAAAGAAGATTTGATATGAATAGATTTGATAGAAATAATGAAAGGTATGTTATCCCTATGCATAGAAATAATGTTTGGACTAACAAATGGATGGAGGATCCTATAAATAATTTTTGCAGGTTAGTTACTGTGATCCCAGTGCGCAGTACAAGAAAGGTTGGGGATCGTTTAAAAGAAAGAGAGGATTAACTCTTTGCTATAGTTGCAAAAGACCGGGACATCTTGCTAAGGAATTCCCTGGTAGAGGTCCTATTTGCCTTTGTTGTAAATCTATGGACCATGAAGTTTTGGATTGCCCTAAAATGATTGCAAAAGTTGAAAAGATGAATATGAGACAAGCCAAGAAACTAAGGATATGATAGAACCCCAGAAAGAATCAGAGACTGTATTACTACAGATGAAAGAAACTCTAAACGATCACATAGATATCAACTTATCAGAGGTCTTAAAAGAGAAAGAGTACATAGAAACAAGAATAGGAGACTTCGACATAGACAATGTTCTGGATGAGGAAACATAAGTGAATATCATGACAGAAAGAACTTGGGAAATTTTGGGAAAGCCTGCTATGGTTCCTTCATTAGGAGAAATAGGATTATTTAGAGGAAAACTGATAACCCTACGTGGAAGACTTACCCAGACATCTATGAGTGCTCATGGCACTTTGACAGAAGAAGAATTTGATATTGTTAAATTTGTTGAGAACAACGCCCCATTTGCTATCTTGCTAGGAAAAATATGGATTGAGAAAGATCAGATACAAAGGAAACAAGAAGAGGAGGATCTAGAACAGAAAAATCAATAACTAAGAGATTTCATGGCTAAGAGAATAATTCACTTACTGAAAGAACAAGAGAACCAGTCGAAGCTACTAAAGACCAAAGATATGGACGTTGAAGTTGAACAGACACAAGAATATTGGAGACACCTGTCTGTACAAAAGAGTAGAGCACCTACCCCATAAAGAGAAGAAGTATTACCCTTGAATCCTATGAAAGACCCTCCATAGTGCAAAGCTATCATGCCAAGATGAGATAAGAACGATAATGGAAAGAGGAAAACAATGATTCAGATCATAGGAAAGAAGGCCAAAAATCTCAGTAGGAAGAGAGCAAAGTTAGAAAAATTGCAAGAAGTTCCAGGGAAGACTTCGCAAAAGGAAGGTTTCCAGAACTTGAACTCCGCCGAAATATCAGTACAAAGAATATTGACACTTTTCCACGATGAAGAAATATGACCATTGGAGGCATTATGATCGTTAGAACGATGCTCCAGAACGACTAGAAACACAATCATTGCCAAAACGTTCACCCTTGGACCGTTGGGACCGTGCCATAATGGATGGAAATGCATTGATTGAAGCATTCCTGCCCATTGGAATAGTCCATTACGATAATATCTATTTATCTCGTCGAGCGTTGCATCGAGAACACTTTTTCCAATTGTGATCATCCGAGCTCACAAAGAACTAGTTGATTTCGCGCAATGATCATTGAGACCTTGCCATCCATTCTGTTACATTGAGTATTGGTCACCAACCCGAGCTATCAGATCTCGAGTGTCCATGTCAGACAAAATTAGCGCAACAGAAAAATATGTTGAAGAGATTCTAATAGACCTCATGGTCGAGAAGGTGATGTTCGCAGGCATCCAAACCTCATCGACGAGAGGAGTGCAAGCATCCCCATCGACTGCTCGCAGATCTGGACCATCCTGAGCTGCGATCGAGAAGAGAACCAAGCATCGTGATGAATTGGAAAATGTGAAGCTAATTCTATCCATCTTGCCTGACTACATCCCACCCCTGGCCGATGTGGTGAGTCGTGACAGTGTCCCGAGAGACTTCGACTAGATAGTCATCATTGCGTACCTTCCGAAGGGAATACAAGCAGTCAGAACGTAGTTGGAGAGGATTCCAACCTTGAAGATCAGTGACTATAACCTAGGAGACTACAAGAGCTATGGCATGCTCGCACCTCACAAATACTTGACCAATACCAAGGGGAAGAAGTCGAAGATCATCCCCTAGTCGTGGAATATGGACATTGCAAGGTCCACTGTCTTGAACGTGATGGAGATACCACATTTTGGAAGGCATCAGGAGGTTAACACGTGCGTTAAACTCCTATTGTCGTGCTTCCATGGCGAGTATCTATGGCTATACAAACTTATCATCGTTGATCCAGCGCTGATCCATAGGATCACCGGGTTAAGCATGCGAGGACCAGACTCGCAAGACTTTTATCCAGACAAGGCTGTAGATCGTGCCCTGGCGCAGAAGATCAAAGACACCTACGACGATGTAGAGAAGGGGACACGAGGCTACAAGGTAGCCTCCATTTAGAATGGCATAGTGCGCCTTGATTGACAGTTGATTGTTGGTAAGCTAGTCCAAAATAACAAACCCATGCAGGTCACAAGGTTTGTCATTGACCTCACAAGAAAATGTGTGGAAGTACTCCAGATGAACTAGGCCAATTACCTAGTCAATCAATTAGAACTTGATTGTTGCGAAGCTCAGGATCAGGGCTATGAGTTCCATTTTAGCTGGTTGTTGATCCTCATCGCATTCACTACTTGGGAGATGCCGGAAGGTGTGACTGAGCCATTAGTTGTGAATTTCACCATGCTCTGGTATTCGAGCGATATGGGGAAACAATGGAAGTTGAACGTAGTATTCCATACCTACTACCTGCAACTGAAGAGGGCTATTGAGTCTTTCTCTTGTATGACACCGAACACCTTGGACAGGTTCATGCCCCTTATGAAGTTCCACGTAGATAGGAATTTTATTTATATCACTGCGCGTGGAGATGAAAGTAAAGAATAGCTTCAGTCCTACTACAAGCTTACAGAGGAGGACCTGGAAGAAATCACTAAGGAATGGATCACAGGGTTACTTATACCAGTCAACCAGGAAGAACTGTCCGACCTCGACCTCATTGGAAATCCGATGGTTACTCACGAAGAGTATGATGCACCCAACAATAGCAAGAAGAAAAAGAAGGAAGATGTACAGGAAATATGCAACACATCAGATTCACCTAGCAAAGGAGGTGGTGACGAAGTAGACAAAGAAGAGCATAATGGGGAAGAAGATAAATAGAAGCAAGGCGAAGTAACACCGCTGCAAAATCCCCCTGATGAGATAGAGACATCCAAGAAAAGAAAGGTGTCCCCCACGAAACCTACATCGTGAAAGAAGTCCAAAGCTAGTAAGCCGAAGTTGCAGACTGTACTCATGGTCGATGACTTCGTCTTCATTATCGCAGTTGTATCAGACACCTCAGAAGCTATTTTGCAGAAAAATGAAGCCAAACAAGAATCCATGTATGAAATAATTGAAGCAGAACTTAGAGGAGTACAACAAGCCCTTCACTCCAGCCACACAATGTCCACTGCACCCTTGCCATAAGAAGAAACAGAGTTGGGAGATGAGCCTGCCCAACTACGCATAATAACTTATTCGACTAAATCTCACCTTCGTCGCGTGCAGGAAGAAAAATAACATGCCACAATGGCCCTGAAGCAAGCACAAGAGGAAGTCGTAGAACAACACCAAGTTGCGCAACAAGAGAAGGACGACCTCCAAATCAAGTTCGAAGAGGATAAAGCGCAGATCCAGAAAGAGAAAGAAGAACTACTCATGAAGCAAGTCAAAGTTAAAGAAGCAATCAACATAGCACTTCGCTCTGTAAAAGGCTCTGAATAGATAGAAGAAGACCTAGTGGAGAGTCAAGTAGCGAATCTTGCTGCAACCATCCAACAAATTCAACTAAGAATAACCGAATTAGAGTTACAAGCAGTACCAAGCACTCCGCAGGAAGTGCGAGACCAGTGAGAAGAAACCGCCCGAAGTGCTGTCCAGAGAATCAAGGCATTAGCCTTGGAATGTAAACAACTTAGTAGTCAAAGTGCACATAATTATTAGCGTCTTACCGAGGACCTTGAACTGAATACACTGGAGTCGGAGCTCCAGGAAGCAAAGAAACAAGAAACAACAGTACAAGTGTAGTTGAAGCCCTTGTTAGCGGTTGAGCGAATGAAAATATCCCAAGAATAGTGCACGGCTCAGCAATAGGTCCATGTTCTACAAAGCAAAGTCATGGAAGTGACTCAAAAGCTCCAACTAGTCTAGGATGCATCTTGCCTACTTTTTGAGGAGATTGAAGGCCAAGGAGTAGAACTAGAACAAACAATCATTGTAGTCGAACAATGCTTGGAAGGACCTGTGAATGAAGTAGTTATTCAAGAGTTCACCGAGTAGAAGGCCTTGGCGAAGTAGCAGGTCGAAGTATCTCGAGCCAAGCTCGAGGCGTTTGAGGCAGAGTTACCCGGAGCAGAGTGACTTGGGATGAGTCACATGTGAGTGTTGGGGGCCTGTTGGCCCTTGACCAAGTTTTGGAGATCCTTGGTCATGTTTGACCTATTTTGGGACTTCGATAGTCTGGTCGAAGGCAGAGCGCAAGTTAAAGAAGAGATCGCATGATCTCGACCCCTTTTTAGGGCACTTTTGGGATTAAGGTTTATGTAACGGGTATTGGAATGTCGACCCATGTGTTTACCCATGTTTAGTCCCTTTTGTAATCAATAAATAGAAATCTAGGCGATGTAAGTAGGCGGTGCTAAGGGTGTGATGTTAGGTGCTAAGTATTGTGCTAAGTGCAAGTAATTGTAAGAGGCTCTGTGCTTAGTGTATGTTGAGGCTGTAAAGCTAAGTGCAAGTCATCTGTAGTAGTTTGTGCATAGACTGTGTAAGGAGGATTTGTGTTGTGATCTAACTCGAGGAAGGAGGATCTGGTGAGGTGTGCGCATATCTCTTGTCCTCTGTGGAGTAAGGTTTTGATGCTCTGTGCCTGTAAGAAGCTTGACAGAAGATAATAGAGAAGAGAAGAGTTGGTGGACGTAGGCCCACACTGGGGTGAACCACGTATATCCTGTGTTATGGTTTCTTTGTGCATTATGGTTGTTATATTGTTCATATGATTTAAGTTTAGTGCAGTAATGAATGTTTAGATGAATCTGATATGATATATTAATTGCTTAGTGATGTGAATGAATGCTAGATCTGATCTTTTCCCATGTGCTAAGGGCTTAGATGTGTTAGATCTGGTTGAATATTGCATTGTTATGTAATTAGGGTTTGGATCTGCGATGTGGATAAGGGTTAGATACTGATGAATGTTAACTGATAAGTGCTTTGTTATAGTGGTGTAATCACAGATCTGTGTCCCATCTAGGTTGCACGCATTTGAGTCCTGCAACCACCCCTACCTCTACCTCTGGTGAGACTTCATCTGCTTCGCAGGTGTTGCCGAAAGGGCTGGTAGTTAGGGTTTTGTTGGTGCGTTGTTGAAGCGTTGAACCCTGGGTCTGCCCCTGTGCCAACAACGACACCTCAATAAAATTCATATCCATTAGGTTGGGTGTGTGATGATGCTAAGTTACAAGTAACAAAACAATGTAAGATCATGTTTCAATTACAACTAAGTTCTTTGACAAGGTTGAGTTAGATGTTGTGCCTATTGACATTTGCAACATTGTCTTAGGTAGTCCATATCTATTTGACAGGAAGGCCATGTTCTATTGAAAATAAAATAAATACCACCTTCTCAAGGATGGGGTTGAATATATTTTTAGAGCTCATCGCATCAAAACTAATGTTTCTTTAGTGAGCACAGGGCAAATGAATAGACTCGTGAGCACAAGTAAATCTTTTGTTCTCATGATAGTGAAACAAAAAGAAGAAGATATAATAGATGCTTTAGCAGGTTGTGATCCAAATCATAAACATGAATTGATCAACATCATATCTAATTATGGTGATTTATTTCAGGAACTTACAGGGTTGCCTCCTAAAAGAGATGTTGAACATGAAATACATTTGCAACAAGATGCTCCTCTTTCGAACACTGGAATGTACAGGTCATGAGTAATCGAGAATATAGAAATCAAGAAGCAATTTTAGGAGTTGCTCAATAAAGGAATCATCATACCAAGCTCATATTCATGTGGTTCTCCTATTGTATTAGTTCCAAAGAAAGATGGCATGTGGAGGATGTGTATATATTTTCGAGCCCTGAATAAGATCACGATAAATAACCGTTATCCTCTTCCAAGAATAGATGATCTATTAGATTAGTGAAATAATGCTGTGTATTTCACTAAGTTGGACTTGTGAAGTGGTTACAATCAGATCAAAATTGCAAAAGGTGACATATGGAAAACTACTTTCAAGACCAAGCAAGGCTTGTTCGAATGGTTGGTTATGCCATTTGGGTTATGTAACACACCAACAACATTTATGAAAGTGATGAATGATGTGTTCAGACCCTACATAGATGATTTTGTTATTGTCTGTGTTAGAACATAAAATGTACCTAGGAGTTTGAAGCCTCATCATTTTGAATTCATATTATTACCTTCTCCTCTGATAAGTGTTGCCAAGAGTCCTAGTAAAGATTGATAAGCAATGCATGCCTCTGAAGAACACATGCATAAATGCTAAGAGAATAGGAATGTTGATTGAAATCACAAGAATAATACAAAGTATGCCCTGTAGCAAATGTATAGCTAGCCTGTGGTGAAACATTGGCCTTGTGTTAATGGTGTAAGTTGATGCTTTCAATGATTAAATGGTTTTGTTGTTAGTGTGCTTTATTCTTATGGTATTACCAATGGCTATCTATGTTTTAAATTTTGGAAATTTTTAGAGGGTTTCTTTGGGTATGGAACAACAAATTCAGTATGTGTGATGGTGTTATTCATTTCAATGAATTCTTATTATGGAGGGTGGAAATCATTAGTTCTCAATCTGCTAGTTTATAATCTGGAGAAGGTGGAAGCCATTTGTATGAGGTAGAAGGACCATTGTTCTATTTGAGGAATGGATTCAACAATTTTAATGTTGCACTTGTTTTTGCATTACTGTTGTTCTCATTCGAGCTACTTATAGAGGATCATAAAACCATCATACAAATTTCACTGATTTAAAACTAGGCTTAAAGTTGAAAGCAGACAAGTACAAAGATTTCACAGCGAAATACAATACACTGCGAAATTTCCTGTAGCAACAGTTTTGCATTGAACTGGTATGCTGTGAAATTGTATTTTCAACATATCTTCTAAACGACGATTTCATTTTTTCTCAATGTTTTTGTGGAGAAGAATTATAATTTTATTTACTTAGTGACAAAAAATCAGCCCAACCCAATTTACCATTTGAGAGAAAATTTTAAAAAATCAGCTACAAAATTTTGCAGCGAAGTGCGCTGCGAAATTGGATAGATTTCTAGAATTTGATTTTGTGGAGCGCCAACATGGCAAGAATGACCCCAAATTGAGTTGGATGATAATGTTTGAATATTTTTCTATCAAATCCCATGATTTTCTATTCAGTTAGCACAATTTTAGTTGGTCAAAAATGAAATCCTAAAAAATAGGATCTAGAATTAAATATTATTTTGTTTTCCGTTTAAGATCCTATAATTATGTAACAATTGTTATTTTTGGTAAAATATAAGGATTTGACTCCCTTGCAGGAGGAATCAAGGATTTGTAATGACATCCTATATATTACAATGCTAACAATAGAAAAGGAGGGGTTGAGAGGCTTGAGAGAGATGGAGGAGTAGTTTGGATGTTCATTTGTAAGCCTGAGGGCATGCCATGGATTATTCATCTCTGCCATTGAATATTCATGATACTTGTATTATCATATTGTTGAGTTTCTTTGTCTTCCCTTTCTTTTTTCATCTTGCTTGAATAAATTTCAGATTTTTGAAGATCAAAGACTGCCTTTTGTTAATGGATCCTTGAGCAACAAAGGATCTGCTGCAAATTTCTTGTTAATCATTGTTTTGTTCAAGTACTCTTTCAGTCCATTATGCAGAGATGATATTTGTTTGTAGACATTATTTTTTTTGTCATAATCTCCATTCCTCTACACATCAACATATAACCTTTTGTCTGGTATGCAGCTTGAGTGCCTTCAATCTAAATAATGTTTATGACTCCATGCCCAATGGTGCAACTTACTGATTTGCATTAGCTTGCTCCTCTCTCCCTTTCTCGCTTACTCTTGTTGATTCACTTAAGCATAAAACCTGATTTAATTATTCATATTTAAATGCGTACTGGACTTACTCTTATAGCAGTCTAAGGGTGACTCCTAGTGAAAACATTTTTGGTGTCATTGTCGGGGACGAAGTATTTTCCTTGGGAGAACGAAAAAACATAGATCTAGCTTTAGATGGTGAACTGAAGTTAGACATACAGAATAGAATGCAACATTCACCTGATAGTTCCATTGTTGATCATACTGGTTCCATGATGAAGGACTCAACTGTTGATCCAGTTGTTGTATCACTCAAGATGAAAGAATTATTGGTAAATCTTGTTTTCCTCGAAGAATATATTAAGTGGATAGGTATGATGAGAGATTCTGCTTATTTTAAATATTTTCAAGACTTGATTGGTATATTATCTGAAGATGAATGTGATAAAATTGTTTCTTTAGTCTCATCTTTAGATTTGGACTATTGCGAAAAATGTCAATTTTTTTGTTTAGAGTTACAAATCAAGTATCTTCAGTTTTGCATGAAATAATATGAAAGCTCATTTTCTTTTTCACAAAAAGAGAACCAACAAATTACAAAGATTATTGAGCCCATAGCTGCCACTCTTGAATTTGGTTCGTCAGAAAACATTAGACAAAATATGATCAATAGTGATAACAACTTGCAACCATCTTCAATTATTCAAAAAAATGAAATTGGCAGCTACATTGGAGTAAAGAATATTCGGGGGAAATCAAATCTTCGTCTCGAGTAGGAGGATAAAACTTTCATTAAGGTATTTTCTTTTGTTTTTGAAGATCCCGTGGCAGATTACATTGAATCTTTGAATGGTTTGAGCTAAACATTATAGTTATACAAAGAAAATGGATTTGATTATTGTTATTTCAGATCACATCTTTTTGTATTGTTGTTCATTTGGATAATCAAGAATGTACATAATAACTATTTCCGCAATCCCATATTTGAAAGGTTCTTTTGGAAATTTGTTTACACATGATGCAAACTAACTGATTTGGTTAGTGTAGGAGTGTACATGAATAAGATCAATATGTGAGAATTTGATTGACAGTTTGAGGTTTTATTTTAGTGTGTGGGTATTTTAGTTTTCAATAAAGAGAAAAAGTGTACTTAAGGAATGAACAATTCATATTTAGCAGCTCAGGTTGACTGTAGCTCATGATGGAGAACTACAAGTTTCATATTTTCAAAGTGGATTAGGCATATGGTCTGCATTCTTGGAGCCTTGCAGGGAGGATTCCATCCCCTGTGGAGCCAATGTTAGCACATAAAATGTACCTAGGAGTTTGAAGCCTCATAATTTTGAATTCATACTATTACCTTCTCCTTTGATAAGTGTTTCCAAGAGTCCCAATAAAGATTGATAATCAATGAAAGCACCTGAAGAACAAAGACATAAATGCTAAGAGAATAGGAATGTTGATTGAAATTACAAGAAGAATACATAGTATGCCTTGTAGCAGATGCATAACTAGCCTGTGGTGAAACATTGGCCTTGTGTTAATGGTGGAAGTTTATGTTTTCAATTATTAAATGGTTTTGTTGTTGGCGTGCTTTATTCTTATGGTATTACTAATGGCTATCTATGTTTTAATTGTAGGAAATTTTCAGAGGGTTTCTTTGGGTATCGAACAACAACTTTAGTATGTGTGATGGTGTTATTCATTTCGATGAATTATTATTATGGAGGGTGGACATCATTAGTGCTCACTCTACTAGTTTATAATCTGGAGGAGGTGGAAGCCATTTGTATGAGGTAGAAGGACCATTGTTCTATTTGAGGAATGGCTTCAACAATTTTAATGTTGCACTTGTTTTTGCATTAATGTTGTTCTCATTCATGCTGCTTACAGAGGATCATAAAACCATCATACATATTGCACCAAGTTAAAACTAGGCTTAAAGTTGAAAGCAATCAAGAACATAGATTTCGCAGTGAAATACAATACACTGCAAAATTTCCTGCAGCAACAGTTTTGCAACGAACTATGCTGCAAAATTGTATTTTCAACATATCTTCTAAAGGACGATCTGTATTTTGCTCATTTTTTTTGTGGAGAAGCATTATAATGTTATTTACTTTTTGACAAAAAATCAGCCTGAACCAATTTACCATTTGAGAGAAAATTTTAAAACATCAGCTACACAAGTTTTGCAGCAAAGTGCACTACGAAATTGCACAGATTTCTAGAATTCGACTTGGTGGAGCTCCAACGTGGCAGGAACGATCCCAAATTGAGTTGGATGATAAAGTTTGAATATTTTTCTATCAAATCCCATGATTTTTTCTTCAGTTAACATATTTTTAGTTGGGAAAAAACGTAATCCTAAAAAATAGGATCTAGAATTAAATATTATTCTATTTTCTGTTTCAGATCCTATAATTATGTAACAATTGCTATTTTTGGTAAAAGAGAAGGATTCGACTCCCTTGGGGGAGGAATCAAGGATTTGTAATGACATCCGATATATTTCAATGCTAACAAGAGACAAGGAGGGGGTTGAGAGTCTTGAGAGCAATGGAGGAGCAGTTTGGATGTTCATTTGTAAGCCTGAGGGCATGCCATGTATTATTCATCTCTGCCATTGAAGATTCATGATAGTTATATTATTAGATTGTTGAGTTTCTTTGTATTCCATTTCTTTTGTCATCTTGCTTGAGTAAATTGCAGATTTTTGAAGATCAAAGACTGCCTTTGGTTAATGGATCCTTGAGTAGCAGAGGATCTGCTGCAAATTGCCTGTTAATCATTGTTTTGTTCAAGTACTCTTTCAGTCCATTAAGTAGAGATGATATATGTTTGTGGACATTATTTTTTTGTCATAATCTCCCTTCCTCTACACATCAACATATAACCTTTTGTTTGGTATGCATCTTGAGTGCCTTCAATCTGCATAATGTTTATGACTCCATCCCCAATAGTGTAACTTACTGATTTGCATTAGCTTGTTTCTCTCTACCTTTCTCGCTTAGTATTATTGATCCACTCAAGCATACAACCTGATTTAAATATTCATATTTAAATGGGTATTGGGCTTACTCTTCTAGTAATCTAAGGGCGACTCCTAGTGCAAACAATCTGTTTAGACGATATATTGATATTTAGCCGAACATGGGAAGATCATCTGATGCATGTCAGGAAAGTTTTTGAACTTTTGGAAAAGAAGAAGTTTTACATCAAGATGTCTAAATGAGAATTTGGAAAAACTTCTCTGGTGTATTTGGGTTAAATTGTAGGGAATGGTCAGTTGAAAATAGATCCTGCAAAAGTATAAATCATTGTGAAATGGCCTAAGACAACTACTGACACCGAAGTCAGAAGATTCTTAGGAGTAGTACAATACTGGAGGAAATTCATTGTTAATTTCTCATACATAGCAACGCCTCTACATGCATTAACGAGTGCTAAACAAGTCTTTCAATGGGGAGGCAAGCAACAAAAAGCCTTTGAGACATTGAAGGAAAATATAAGCACCGCACCAGTTCTGGCATTTCCATATCTACAACAACCATTTAAGATTCAAACCAATGCAAGTGGATATTCCATGGGAGCAATCTTGTTGTAATGAGGTAAACCTATATGTTATCATTATGATACTTTCACTCAAGCTGTGATTAACTATCCAACACATGATAAGAAATGGTATGTGTTGGTACAAATTGTAAAGAAATGGAAGCAATACTTAATGGGAAAGGAGACAATCATTCATATAGATCATCAACCATTACAATATTTGCAATCACAAACCAAGCTACAACAATCATGACACTTCAGGTGGATGGGTTTTTTACAACAATTTCTTCTGGTAATAAGTATAAAAAGGGTATTCATAACAAGGTTGCAGATATGTTATCAAGACCAATAATTAATGCATCCACAATTATACTAAGGTATAATCCTTTATCACATGAAAGTTATGCCGAACAATATGCCAGGGATGATGATTTTAAATAAGTATATGATGCATTAACTCATGACAATCAATAGTCAGATTATTATATCAACTTGGAAAATTATGTATACCAAGAGATGAAAGAGTAAATATAATTAGAGAAGCTCATGCATCTCTCATCTCTGGTCATTTCAGGGTTGGTAAGACAATTGCACAGTTACAAAGGTATTGTTATTGGCCTCAGATGAACAAGATAGTTTCCAAGTATATCAAAGTGTGTGTCACAAGTACACCTAACAACAGAAAGTTGGGTTTACATACACCACTTCTGGTACCTTCACAACCATGGGAAAGTATCTCCATGGACTTTGTAGGGGATTTGTCATTGTCCAGGACAATTCATGTTGTGGTGGAAAGATTAAAAAAGATGTATATTCTAATGTCATGTAGGAAACATGTCATATATGAACATACAACACATATGTTCTTTGCTAATGTATGGGTTCATTTTGGAATTCCTACATCTATTATACCAGATCAAGACTCTCGCTTTTTGGGAAAGTTTTGGTCTCATTTATGGGAGCTAATGGACACTAAGTTGAAGAAGATCACAACTTTTCATCCACAGACAGATGGACAGACATAGGTGGTGAAAAAAATAGTTATACATCTACTTTGAGGATACTACAAAAAGCATCATAAATTATGGGATGAACAATTTCTTTCTATCCAGCATGCCTATAATCATGCCATGCATTCGTCTACTTAGAAAACTCCTTTTGAAGTATGTTTCAGGTACTTTCCTAAATCACCTATGGAATTTGTTTTTCGAGAAGCGGGTAAAGAAGATGGACACGATGATACAGATAAATCTAAAAGGTTCATTCAAAAGATTCAATGGGTACATCAAGCAGTACATGAACAATTGGAGAAGAGCCAAGCCAAGTATAAGGCAAGGCATGACAAACATTGGGTTGATAATGTATTCGAAGTTGGTGATCAAGTACGTCTACATACAAACAAATATAGAATGAAAGGTGAAGATAAAAAGCTAAGGCATTTCCAATATGGTCCGTTCAAGATCTTAGAGAAGATTGGTACTAATGCCTTTCGTTTAGATCTACCAGCCTACATGCAAATGTATTCAGTGGTAAATTTTGAGAATTTGAAGCTTTATGAGCCTCCTATGATTATGGATGAAGAAGAAAGTATCCAAGTTCCATTAGTTGATGATTTTTCTCTAGAATATTTGGATGATCTATATGAATATTTCATTCTTGACAAAAGGATTAGAACTTCACAGTGAGGTGATGTGGAATATCTTTGAGGTCGTCTTAAAGGGGTAAAACCAAGTAAATCCAAATGGATGGAGATCAGAAGGGTGAGGGAAATCTACCCTCACTTAGTTGTTGAATAAAATTTTGGAGGTCCAAAAGTATTCCAATGGGGAGGAATGATCCAGGAGGATCTGGGAATGCTCACAGAGGTCCAGAAAGATCCGAAACATCCACATAGATAAAAAAGGTTAAAACATGCTCAAAATTCAAATGCTTCAAATTGTCCCAAAAATTCCATCATTGTGTATAACTCGACGATAGCTTTCCAACGATGCAAATTTCGCCTCAAACAAAGTTCATATGAAAAATATATAAGCGGTAAAAGTTCCATTCAACTAAGTCAAAAGTCAAAGTATAGGGAAAATAAAGAGGTGACACATGTCACCACTATAGGGGTGACACATGGCACCTAATTGGAAGCTGACTGGGAAAGGTACAATCCAACTACAGGTGGACATATGGTTCAATCGTATGATGACAAGTGGCAGACAATTGGTGCAATCAAGTGATGACATGTGCCATTGAAGAGCCAATGAGAGGCTGCTACGTGGTAACCCCTTATTGTCCAGGGTTGGTTATGTGTTGTAAAAGTTTTGGATTCAATAGGGTTTGACCCCATGACCTCCATAGCCACCAATTTCTTCACATATCTCTCCATACCAACGCACCACCACATGTGGAAACCCCTCATTGGTCAGTGTTGGTTATGTGTTGTAAATTTTTTGGAGTCAATAGGGTTCAACCCCATGAGCTCCATAGCCACCAAATTATTCACATATATCTCCATACCGATGTGCCACCACATGACACTTGATAACTATATGGCGAGAAATATATATAAAGTTGTATAAAGGTTCATTTGGGCGGCCAAAGGGCCGAAGGCCTAAGCCCTCGGCCCTTGGCCCTTGATCTTATTATGCCACCATATAACCAACACCATTCGTCGATGGGGCTATCAAAAATATTCTGACGGGAGTTTAAATAACCATATGTTATGGTTATAATGTATATTCATTCCAACATTTGCTTGGAGGGTAGACTATATGCTATTCATAACATATAGTTTCAAACTATATGTTATATCCAAATTACCGTGTAACCAAAACTATATCCACGAGGAAATTTATATCATTATAAGTTATAACAAAAAAATCAACAGATTATATGGTGGTTTGTGGGAATGAAACCCACAACCTACTATACATATTATATAGTTTTAACCAACTCGCCTATAATTTTGATTTGGTTACAAAACCAACAAACAAAATATTTAATTCCTACCACTAAGTTTAGAATTTAGTTAATAAGGGCACCCTATTTAATGGTGTGCACCTCAAGGAAACATACATAATTAATGCATAGTGGTATTGAAATTCATGCTCGAGGGTACACAAGTTTACGAGGCTACACCGTAAAGCGTGTCAGGGGTCACCTTGATGAAATTTCAAGTATTTTATATCAATTTTGCATGAATTTTCACCAGGAACTCAACAATGCACTCTGTTTATGCATTTGAGTAACATGTAAAAAGGTCATTGTAAAACACAAACATTTGAGAATTAATATAAGAAGTCTGTATTGGAAGTGGAGCCACAGAGGTAGCCCAAATTGGGTGAACTCCGATTTCTCCAACTTGTGTATGTGATTATGTTATTGTTGCTCATTTCAAGTTCAATTATTTGCAATTCATTTATAATTAAAGTGGAATTGGCTAGATAAGTATTTCACATGTAATTTGCAAAATCGTGAAGTGATCATTTTATTTCAAAGATCAAGTAGATGATTATATATATTTAAAATTATCAACATCTAAGGATTTTTCGGATCACCCAAGCCTCAGAGCCTTTCTTCCATTTCCATGAGCTTTAGAGCCTCACTCCCTTATTCTTACTCTTCTCTTGCACACACACAAAACTGATTTTGGCATTGTTATTTATAGTCTCCAAGCTCTCATGGATTTGTCCACATACCAAAAAAATATTTCCATGGGGTCGGCTCTAGATATCCTCAAAATCGAGCTATGAAACTGCTTAGAAACTTGCACAAACCCCCTTGTTTTCGTGCTTGATTTCTCACAGACCACACATCATAAACTTCGATGCACAACCACTATTAGATATGATCTTTGGATTGATCTCGACCATTGATTATTCTCTGCTCACTGCAACAAGTAATGTGACCTCAACATTCAACAATCATTGGATCTGGATCTCAGATAGATCTCGACCATTGATCCAGTTCCTCAGATTCCCTGGATCTTAGAACTATTAGGGTACCGGGCTATTGGGTCCTCGACCTTCAACACTTCATAATTTCAACAAACTTTCGATATCTGATACCGCGGTGTGTCATGGCTACTGACATGGTCTCCATGTAGGATCCTTACATGCGTGTTGTATGACGTGGCACCAACACATGACTATTGATGTCATTGTGTCCTCCATCCTTGTTTGATCACTCTACTGACTTGGCACTAGTGCTTGTCCTGACACATGGCATTGTTCGTGGCTTCCATCATGACTTTGACGTGGCATTTGATGTGACGTTCGTCACCTACAACCTCTTTTTTTGACATGTCTTCCATGTGGACCCCTTCCACAAGTGTTGGATGACATGGTGTTGATGTGGATATTGTCATGGCATCGAAGCTGGGCCAATAGCCATCGAGATATTGGGCTATTGGGACTTTAATGCTGTAGGATGTTCAATATCCCAATATCCGATATGGTGATATTGTACCACTGGGATATCGAGCCTTGGGGTCGGCCTTCAACACTCACGCCTTCAACCATTCTCCATCATTATTTTGGTATCCCATATACCAGTACTAACGTGGTCCAATCCTCTTGTGACATGTGGCCCAATTACAATACACCACGTGGCTCTCACCACACTCACCAGACCCCCAGGCCTTTAACATTGTACCACTTTTTCAACTTTCTAGTATCCGATATGCGATATTGTTGATGTGGATTCCATGTGGCTCTTTGTATTGTCTCTTCTTCTTACATGGAAGATGATGTGGCATCTTTGTGGTTTTGTTATGGCACTGATGTGGCAATGAAGTTGGCCTATCGAGTATCGGGCCCCAAAAAATTTGACAATGTGCACGCACTCCGTTCTTCCAGTATTCGATACTTTGATATCAAATCATCGCGTCACAGGGGTATTGCCCCCCCCCAGGCCCCCAGAACATTTAACAACGTATTTTCAAGAATGTACTCTTACATGCCAATATCAGATATGTTGGACCCCACATCTTAAAAGGTAACTCCATGCACAGGGTTATGTGGCTTTCCATTCACATTCAAACTAAGTGTCTTCACCTTTTGATTATAAACTCATTGAAATCAAAATTTTCTATGAATGTGGGATAATTCAATTTTGTTGATCAAGCTTTTAATGCATGCCTAAGTTTCCTATGTGCTCTTGGATTTCATATCTTCTTGTCTGAATTTTTTCTCCTCTGGTTCCCTCAAATGGAGACATCTCATCCAGCTTCCAATCACCTCTTCTCTTCAAACCTGCACAATGCTTCAACGCATGCATGAGTCTGAGCTTTTTTTGCACCCTTATTCTTCTGAACACCATGATTTCTCTACAATATAACTCTTCCACAAGGTTGTCTCATTCTTCAATTTCAACAAAGAACACTTGTAGAGACTCGACAACAACCCATCAACATACAAGGGCATTATTAAACACAAAATCTTATCATGAGTAATGTCTCACACAATGAGACATTTCCTAGGTATGCTCTCATAGAATGAGACATTTCCTAGGTATTCTCTTAAACATAAAATCTTATAAGCTCTCCCCCTGCATGTGACATCAATGACATCCATGATTTTCACAGTCCCGTCTACCTTTGACATCAATGACACCAATGTCTAATAATCTCCCCCTTTGTCATTGATGGAAAAACTTAGTCAATCTAAAACTCCTCCAGTCTACTACAACCATAGATCTCATCATTTTATTCTCATATAAGTTGATTGGTTCATGCAAGTCTCCCCCTTTGACAATAACAACAAAGGGATTTTCTCCCCCTTTCACTCTACTCTTCCTTTTTTGCTTTGCAACCAACAACCTTCTCTTTATCTACAACTTCACCTGAGCTTGTGTTCCTCTTGTAGCGATTTAGTGATTGGATGGCATAGGTACCACCCCTAATTTATGTCTTAGATACTCAAATGCTTCACTAGGAAGAGGTTTTGTAAAGATATCAACAACTTGTTCCTTTGTGCCAATATATTCCAACTTGACAATTTGTTTTGTGACTTGTTCCCTTAAGAAGTGATATTTGATTGGAATGTGTTTCGTCTTTGAATGCATGACTGGATTCTTTGAATTTTTTATTGCACTAGTGTTGAAATAATGTAACTGCAAAGAGTATTCTAATTATTATTTGATGTATTATTCATCGGATCAATCCCCATTGTGGATTGATCTTGTCGGCTATTGTAATAGGACCAAATCCCCTTTTGCGGATTGGTCAAATGTTAATTATAATAGGCAGAATAAGAAGTCAGCCCCAACAGATTTTAAAGAGGCCCTTGAATGTAATTAAGGTGGTTATAACCGCCCAGTGGGAGAAGTCAGCCCTGCCAGTGAAGAGACACTTCACACATGCCATTCTAATATAAATAAGGAGGCTAGCACCTCACTTAGACACACAACTCACTTGCTCATTTTGAGAGACAAGTTTCGGATCTGTTGCTGGAGAAGAAGGAGAGAGAGAGTGGCGCATATCTGGGAGAGGACTTTTTGTATTAGTTTAAGAGATCTCTTGGCATTGTATTGACTATCTATATTAAGGAGTCCTAGAACTCATTCATTCAAATGTATGTGGCCCAATGCCATCATCCTCCATTAGCAGGTATGTATATTATGTATCATTCATTGATGATTAATCTCGTAAAACCTGGATATATTTCTTGAAATCTAAAGATGAAGTGCTCAGCAAGTTCAAGGAATTCAAAGCCTTGATAGAGAACCTTTTTGAAAGGAAGATTAAGATACTCAGGTCAGATAATGGAGGAGAATATACCTCAAAAGAGTTTGTGAAATTCTGCAAAGATGTTGGGATCAAGAGGGAACTCACTACTCCCTATAATCCCCAACAAAACAGTGTAGCTGAACGAAAGAACTTAACCATATTGGAAGTTGTGAAGACTATGATCCATGATCAAGATCTTCCTATGTGCTTATGGGCAGAAGTAGCAATGGCAACTCTTTATGTGTAGAACCAATTGTCCCATAGTGCACTTGGGCTCAAGACACCAGAAGAGATGTTCACCAGAAAGAAGCCAGAGGTAAGCCATCTCAAAATATTTGGCTGTCTAGTGTTTATTAATATACCTAAAGAAAAGAGAAACAAGTTGGAACCTTCAGGAAAGAAGGGAATATTTGTGGGATATTGTGAGGTCTCCAAGGCCTTCATAATCTATATACCAGGTCAACATCACATTGAGATCAACAGGGATGTGAACTTTGATGAAGATGCAATGCTCAAGAAATCTAAACTATGCTAGCTTGAAGAAGTATATGAAGAGGAACCCGTAATCCCCAATACTGCAATGAGGGAGGTTCCCAGAGCTGCAAAACCAGTGAGTCAAGTCGTAACTTCCTCTAATGAGTAACTTCTAGAAGACCATGATATAGTAGAAGTGCAAGAACCTCCTCAGATGACAATCCTCCATAAAAGAAAGCCAACTTGGGCTAGAGATCTTATTCAAGATGGAGAGAAGTATGGTGTTCCCCAAGGAACTACGAGACAGGTGAAAAGACCAAAGCCATTCTCCATTTATACGGATTTGATGTGTGATCTCCTAGAAGAGGATCCCATTTGCTTTGAAGAAGCCATTCAGAGGAAAGAATGGGAAGATGCCATGACAGAGGAATACCAAACCATAATGAAGAAAAAAGTATGGGAAATAGTTCCCAGGTCGAAGAATAGAGATGTGGTATCCTCTAGATGGCTCTTAAAAATAAAACATGTTGCTGATGGAAGTATTGAGAAGCTAGGCTGCGGGGGAGCGCCCCCCCCCCCCTCGAACCCGCTCCCGAATCGCGCTCCGAAGGGGAGCGTTCAGGGAGCGCGCTCCCAAGTGCGCTCCCTGAACGCTCCCCTTCGGGAGCGTTTTTAGGGAGCGCGCTCCCTCTTCAAAAAATGCGCTCCCTGGTTTTTTAGGAAGAGCTCAGGGAGCGTCCAGGGAGCGTTCGCTCCCTGGACGCTCCCTGAGCGCTCCCAAGCAAAAAAAAATGCTCCCCGAACGCTCCCTGAGGCCGCGCGCGTGAGGAGGAGGAAAAATGTCATTTTTTTTAATTTTTTTGGTTTTTTTGGGGAAATGACTCATGGTTTTTGTAGCCTAGGGTTAACTAAGCCTACTAAACACTCTTTCACTCC